>PVJA010019894.1:17349-29845 GCA_004027025.1 Myocastor coypus
TCATTGGGCGGGGACTTCTAGAGTTTGAGACTTGATCCATGATCCCTGGGATTATAGGTTTAGGTACTGATGGGATTATGGGTGGAAGTACTTCTGGGATTATGGGTGTAGCTTAGGGCGGGAGCTAAGGCGGAGAGCCTGAATGTAATATAAAGAGAGACAGAGAGGCAGACTGGAGCTCTAGCTGTTGCTTGAGCTGTTGCTGCTCTCTGCTGCAGTGTTTGGTTGGCTACCTCTGCCGCCATTTTGTTGCTGTTCCGCCGCCATGAACTGGATGCTCTCTGCTCTGTTCCACTCAGCCTTGGGCCAGCCGAATATGGACTGAAACCTCCACAAACTGTGAGCTAAATAAACCTTTCCTTCCTTCATTTTGAGTGTTGGGTATTTGTCCCGGCCACGAGCAAAAAGTAACTAATACAGTGTGGTTGTGCTTCAGAGCCTTGACAAGGACCCCGGGGACACCCCGACCCCAGCCGCTTCCTCAGCTTTCCATAGTGAATTCCAAATACACGCGTTAGCCTGGAATTCCTTCCTGACCTCATGTGATGATTATGTTCAGTGTGACATTTCATAGACCTTCTCACGGGTCAAAAGCTGAATTAATAGCATTTCTCTCTAAAACTTCTCCCTATCCTCCCAGCTGTTCCCCACCTCTGCATGTAATGTGTACCTGTTTCTTACTATTTCTACATAGGGATAGGTGCTGTTTCTAGTTTCTTGGACAAAGCATCAGTTTGTATGGACTACATCAACTTTTTGTTTAGTTTCTCATCATCCCCCATCAATACTCCAATATATCTTGGTGGCTGTCCCTGCCAAATATTTCCAGAAAGCGATCTGTCCCGCTGCTAATGCCACAGTAGCAAGGCCTGTCATGTCCCTTCTGAATCGCTGCCTCCTGATGGGCTTCGCTTTGTGTACCTCACTCCCACCATGGGTGTTCTGGTGGGTAATCCATCCCCAGTCCCATCGCAGGACCCTACACCAGTTACTTCTCAGCCGCTCCTCTTTGTCCAAACCTACTCCTCTCCAGTGTGGCATCTGTATAAAAGCTGGTGCCCTCCAATTTGGGGTGACTCTGAAGCACAGCCAATTTCAGCTCTGTGTGAGGACATTGAGGCTTCGAGACTGCACAGCAGCCTAATCCTGCCGCCTCCCTGCCTCCCTTGGGCACCGCTCCTAACAACACTCCCTCATAAACAGCTCTTCTCTAGCTCAGCTCTGCCTCCTAATTTCACACATCTTCCACTGGTAACAAGATGAAGCTTCTTGAAGTAGAAGTCAGGCCGGGTTACTTCTCTATGGAAAGCTCTCCGCAGCCTACCTGGTCACCCAGAACATACGCCAAATCCTTGCAGTGGCCTGCAGCCCACCCTGTCTGGCTCCTAGCACTGGCTCCTTTTCTTCCTCACTTCCAGCCACAATGACCTTCAGAGTTTCCCCGGCACATGCTAACCCCACTCCTGGGCATGTTCTTCCTTTCTATGCATCTCTGCTCAGATAGGGCATTAATGATAAAACAGCCTTCACTGCCCTATAGAAAATCACAGCCCTACTCTCATGCCGGCTGACACTCTTTATGGCTCCTCCGCTCATGCTACTGTTTTCCAGAGCACGTTTGAACCTCATATCATTGCTTGTTGTCTAATTTGCCTCATTAGATATTATACTTCCTAAAGGCAAAGATTTGTTTTTCATTACTGCTATTTTTTGCAGCCCTAGAATAACCTGTGGCATACACAGACATTCCACAGATGTCTGACCAGTGAATTCCATGACAGTGATCTCTTTGTCAACATTTCTTACTTTCTTCTAATGAAAAGGATAATAATTTTGGTAAACTCTGAATTGACTGTCCAGAAAAAAGGGTCAGCCTAATTGCAAGTTTCTTTGTTCTATTAGCATGGCTACCATAACTCCTTACTAAGAGCCAAAGGCAGGACAGAGGCTCTGTGCCAGGGCTCTGACCTGTGAATGCATTAGAGAAGCGACTTCCGAGTGGTCAGAGCCTTGCAATGTCCTTTGCTTTCAGATTTTCCACCAAACAGCTCAGGCCTCTTGATTTCTCAGGCACGGTCTGCCCAGAAAGCCCAATTCCTGGTCACTGTTGCCCACTTGCAGCCCTCCACATACCTGCCTTGAAGTCACGGGGGGATAAAGGACTGGGGATCAAACAACTGCGGACTGATGGACTCAGTGTCCCCGGGCTGGAGGAGCCGCACAGGCAAGAGACTTGGGAGGGCAACTGGGAGCCCCATTGCCCACACACATTCAGTCACAGACCTCTTGCACACATTTGTACACCATCCTCCCGCCCAGAGCGCAAACTGCCCAAGCAGACCATCCGGAGCGTCCTCTTCCTGCCGTGATGTCTAATGAGTGCAGAAGAAGGTGTGGGTCTGGGACAGGGACAGAGGGAGATCCCACCGAACTATCCAGTGAAAGGTTATTCGCAGGTTGGTCTGAGAAGAGAGTGTGTGACATAGCGATGGGCTGTACTGACAGGAGCTCACAGAGAACCCCCTCAGCAGCACAGGAGTGGATCCTCTGGGAACCTGTGTAGTTCCGAAGGAACACATACTCGTGGGCACATGGAAACTGGTTGGAAACAGGGCGCATGGTTTAAGGGAAATGCTCATGGGTCCACCGTGAATCTCTCCCGCGCACAGCAGAAGGAAAATTTAAAATAAAAACACGTGGTATACTTCAGAAAATCTTGTTTTTAAGTGGATAGAGTGGAGCCAAAATCATTGGAGGAATCTTGTAATTCTGCACCACGTGACTTTGGTATAATTTCATTTTCTACCTAAAATTAAACGGGAAAACAACAGCATTCTATTTGATGTTCTCAATAGATCTCCACGTAAAGAATGCCTGCAAAATCTTTCATCATATTTCATAAGAAACTCTTTGTGTCCACTTGTACACTGTGTGCCAACATAAAGGAGTCAAACCGATGAAGAAGCTCGAAGCTCTTGGCATTCAGGCTCTGTCTCCAGAAGAATCATGAAGCGCTCAGCCGTCAGGCCAGTGGGCCATAGAAAAGAACCATGGGAGCCAACATCTTCCCGCGAGTCACATCTTGACCTTCAGAGGCCCTTGGCCCTCAGATCACTCCCCCATCCTCACACCCGGATGGCACAACTAAATAGAAGAGCACAGCCTGCGACCTGGAGAAGAACTGCCCCTTGCAGCGCACAGTCTCTCTCCAATCTTAATCCAGCTCTTTCATCCCCTTGTACTTCTCTGAAATACGTAGCTCTTCACAGAACTAGGAGGGCAGGTGCTTTCTCAGTTCGATCACAATCTACTTAACCTTGATGGGAAAAATAAAATCCAATGGAGCAGTGCAAGAGCAGACGATCGAGGTGTGGTAGAGCACTCCCGGAGTTCCGGCACTCGGAAGGCTGAGGCAGCAAGAGAATCGCTTGGAGTTTGACTCAGCCTGGGCTACGAAGCCAGCTCAAGGCCAGCCTGAACTATGTAGTAAAGCCCCGTCTCAAGAAGACAAAAAAACGAAAATGAAAGACCTAACAAGTTGCATCCATGGTACAGTGGAAAGAACACGGACTTCAGATCAGAGAATACCGGTGTGGTGTCCTGCTACTCGTTACTCATAAGCTGTGCGCCTGAAGGCTGACTATCTCTCTGAGCTTTACCTATGACCTTAAATCTTTCATGCAGATAAGGCCACTCCCAGGAGTGACAATGGGAGGCGCCATTACTGATCACAGTAGGACCCATGTGGAATGGGGCTCTTCTGAGCAAGCCATGACCTAGTCAAGCTACTTGCTGACGGTATAGTGCTAATGATATGGCAGCACTTCAGTGGTGGGTACAAGTGCATGACAAAGCACGCTAGGCAAGAAGGGTAGCAAATACTCACGAAACACTCGCTAGTCCCCCTTCTCATACGTGGGGATTGGATATTTATTAGCAATCGGGGCATTTCAGGACTCACTGTGTTATTTTTCCTTTTTCTCCTTCTAGTCAGATTTTATTGATGCATTTTAGGTACATATAATGATCCCATTCGTCCTAGAGAATCTGTATCCATATATGACATAATTTGTTTCTTTTATTCCCCATTTCCCTACCCTCTCTTTTGTATGAAAGGGGCAAGATAATGACCCAAGAGAGCATGCCCCTCGCTCTCTTGGGAATGCTCTTCCACATGCCTTTCCTTAGTTCATTCCTGCATTCTTCCAAGTTCTAAGAAATTCAGATCAGAAACTGAATGTTTTACCTCATGAGAGTGAAAACCGACAACATGCAGCAGACCTTCCAAGGCTGCCCTGATGCCATGGACTAGGTACAACTTGGTTCTACCCTTTCTTAGTGCCCCACGCAGTTGGGACCCTAACATTATGTGATTAGATAGCAAGTTCTTGCTATCTAGCTCTTCCGTTGGGGCAGAAACCCAGAGATGCTTGAAAATAGGCCTGTTTTGTTCTGTAGTGTGCCTCCAGTACTTACAGTGCCTTTACGTGCTAAGGGGTCAATACAAGCTTATTAAATAAGTGAGTGAGTGTGTGTAGTTATGCTAGGGTTCCGAGGACCTGGAGAAGACAGGCAGTATTTCTGCCTGAAGGGTGTCAGGAGCAGGGTCTATAAAGAAATGAGAGTGATCTCTACACTGTTGCTTCTCTGCAGATGCAGCACACAGAAATTGCAGCCCACACGGCAAGTCAAAGCGTTGGCTGCCTCAGGGTGTGAACGACCCAGCATCTAAGGCTGGGAGGGGCTCTGTTCAGTGCATAAAAGAGATGAGAAAAATGTCTGTGATCAGGATCATCCTGCTCCCCTGGGTTGCTATGGCCTGTCACCCTGGGTCCCTCGTGTAACCTGCCCAACTCAGGAGCAGAGTTACCTTACTTATAATCCATAGTGAAATCGCTGAGTTTCAGGAGTTGCTGCTCTCGATACTTACTGTATCCTGTGCTTTTCACAAGCCAGCCAGAGAGTCACCATGTCCACTAGATGGGCACAAAAAATAAGTCTCGACTGATCAAATAACTTGCTTAAACCAGCACACAGTGCAGTTAGATTTGAATTCAGGCCAGCCAGGCTAGAAGCCAAGTTCACACTGCTTCTATTTGCTTTCCTCTTCTGCCTGCCTTATCTTAAACATTCTCACAGAAGTGATAAGAATAGTGGTAGAAGGGACACATTGGCGTGCAGTGGGCAGGAAGGGCTTTGCTTCTGATAGGGTTCCCAGCAGGAGGCAGGGGCTCTGACAATCGCTTTTACCAGCCATTGGCTCTGGCTGCATTTTCATGGTTATTGCTCCCTTACTGTGTCTCGGTCACTTCTGGCTGTGACAGCAAACCATGGCTACTTCGGAAGATAACTGGAGGTGGAAGTGAAATATGAGCACAGGGTGAGGCTCCGTTGTCTCTGCCGTGAGGGCCGACACTGCCTAACTTCAGATATGGATAGTTCATAACTGGCAGAGGAAAAGGCTGCTGAGTGGTTGCAGGTGGTCACCGGAAGCAGTTAGGAGCCAACATTTGCCTTCAGAAATATCTCAAGTAAAGTGTGAGCTCCAGTGAAGTTTGATAGCATCAACTTATTACTGCTGTTAGTGGACATAATGATGTCCAGAATCAGATTCAGATTCAAACAATAAATCTTTCAAACAATAAGTTTTTAACTGATCATCCCATGTTGCTAACTTAAATGCCATCAATTTTAGTCTTTTGTTCTAAAATGGGAATAACGAAGATGCCCCAGGCTTGTGGCGTATATGAGAGAACTGAATGAGAAGATGCGTCAGGCCCGGATTGTGCAGCCTCACATGCAGCCAAGGGCCCAGCAGATACCTCCCTAAGCTCACCGGTATATTTTGGACATACACAATAATCGTATTCATCATAACGATTGAACTTGGACCTTGCACCTGCCAGCAGGTGCTTATGCCACTGAGCTATCTCCCTTGCTTACCGTAGGGAATTTCTACCTGAACATGATATATTTTAACTCTTTTTTCTCCATCCTCTCTCCTCCTTCAGCCCCTCTTTCCCTCCATATTTACAAAATCTTGTTCCCATTTTATCCTTTTTTGAATCATTTTCCATTTCCCCTTCCTTTTTTTCTCTTTCCCCACCACTAGTTCTTTGCTTTTGAACAATTTATTCCTGTTTCACAATATCTATTATACATTTTTGTCCCCATTTACTCTTTTAGGTTCTCAAAGCAGAATGACAATGCGGTGTTTACATATGTGAGTCTGATTTATGTCACTTGAGCATTAGGTCATCCACTTACTTAGAAATGCCTAAAGTTTATCCTTCTGTATGAGAGCGTAATATTCTACTATATTTTAAAAATACATCGTCTTTATCCATTCTTCAGTTGATGGTCTTTACCTCAACTTCATAAAAGCCATCTATGACAAACCAACAGCCAGCATCTTACTAAATGGACAAAACCTGAAAGCTTTCACTCTAAAATCAAGAACAGAGCAGAGGTGTCCACTGTCACCACTCCTGTTCAATATAGTTCTGCAATTGCCCAGAGGACTTAAATAATAAAAAGAAATAAAAGGGATAAGGATAGGAAAGGAAGAAATTAAACTGGTAGTATTCATAGATGGTATGATACTCTAGACCCCAAAAAGTCCACCAAAGACTTCTAGAGTTAATAACCAAATCCAGTAGTATACTCGATACCAAATTGATACTCAGAAATCAGTACCATTCCTGTACACAAACAACAAACCCATTCAGAGAGATATTAGGAAAATCACTCTTCACAATATTTTTCTCTTTAAGAATAGATTAAGGGCCCAGCGGGATGGCTCAGTGGTCTAAAGCGCCTGCTTGGGGAAGCTTGGGCGGCTTCAGGGACCGCGGTTCAATCCCCAGCACCACATGCTGCGCCAGCCCTGCCCTTGTGGTGGGCTGAGCCGGCCATGAAAATGAGTGAATAAACAAACAAGGGTTCTGAAACAAGAAAAGAATAATAAAATAAAAAATTCTTTAAAAAAAAAAAAGAATAGATTAAATGTATGACTTCTAACAACAAAAAAAAATCTGATGCTGGTATCACAATATTACTGTGTACTTGTCTTCTTTTTGTTTCCTTAATGTCTTTATTCCACAATAAAACTGAACGACAGGTTTTACGAGCCATGATCCTTATATGCCGTTATCCAAAAGATCTCTTTTCCTTGTCTATAATAGCTGAACATTGACTCTGTGTTGAATTTGCTCCGTCAGTCAGCAGCTACGTCACCGTGTGCTGAGTGAGTGCATAGCATCAAGAGGGGCTTCGCAGCCTCTGAAACCCACCTCCGTGTGCCCTGAATGGCTGTTTTGGATAAAGGTGCGTATCAGCTTATGAAAGGTTAGCCAAGCGTGTGGAGACCATGATAGTCCTTTCCATTGACCTTGGTGCTCACACATTAATTTCACTCATGTGAGGGCTCCTTCTCTACTGCGTTGCATTCTCACAATATGCACTGCCACCGGGGCCAACACCCAGGAAGACAGGCTCAGTGGTGACTCCCCACCTGCCCCATAGCCCTACTTCTTGACATCTGGTGGATGCTCTGTGCCTACTTGTTGGCTAAATGGTTGACCAGACTATGCCTACTGTAGAGGGAGCAAGCGGTAAGGGGCTGTGCATCAAGGGGACAAGAATAAAAGAAAGAAAGTGAAGCATTTCTCCCCAGGACTTGCGGTGGTCGGTGCTTGCTCGGTAACTACCTTTCTTATTAACTTCCCATGGGTATTTCTCTGGCTAAGTCAAATTAGATGGAAGAAAGGTTTCTTTGTCAGAAATAGCTGCTATTTCAAAGGTAAGACATTCCGAAGCAATGTAGAAGGTAATGCTAGGTAACACCAGGAAAACACTTCACTATTTCCTCTTCACAGCATACAATGAAGTGCGCAAAAGGAAAACATTTAAGTTAATAAAATAACAGATTACTCAATCACATTTTATATCATGTAAAGAAAACTGAGAAAGTAGTTATTTCACCCAAGAAATGTTCTTCATTTTACCCAAATTTACCCACAGACTAAAACAAAGATAACATTAAAATTTTTAAGTAATGAGCCCTTAATTTCCATAAAGAAACTCTTAGAAATTTTGTGAAAATTAAATAAAATGGAATGTTCCCAACATCTAAGAAACTCTCCAAAATGATTATCACCAGAGCTGTATATAATGTTATTTCCAAACCAACTAGTGATTTAACATTAAGTCTGTATGTACAATTAATACATGTCAGGAACACACTCATCATGTTTAAATTTCACAAAAGTATTGTTAGTGAATATACTCCAAAGTACATTTCTCTGAGGTTAATATTTAACTTCACTTTGCTTCCTGATAAACTTTCATTATCTGCCTTGATATTTTGCCTTCCCATTTCTATCCCTAATCAGGCTCTACTAGGATTTCACTAGAAGTTCGCATGAGAGCATACTCTCCCTCAAGTCTTCCAATGCTGTTCACCACCACACTCTACACAGATGCTTCTGAGAGGTCTTTGATTTTTAATATAAAAGCACTATTTTATTCAATAAAAAAAATCTATCTTCACTGTTTCTGGTGGAAACCTTTTGAGAATCAGTTACTAGCAGTATTGGCAATTTCTTTACCTGAGACGGTTAGGGACGCGGAGGGGGCTGCAGTGGATAGCCTCGGGGTCCAGTCCGCTTGCACAGCTATATATACATTCACTCAAATCAGCCTGAGTGTAGGAGATGAGCGAGCCTTCCAACTATGTGGAAATGAGCTGGAGAGGGCCCAGAGCATTCCGCTGAGTGCTCGTGGGCATCAAGGAATCCAAGACACAAGGAGTCGTTGTTCTAAGGCAGCATTGCTCAGATGTTTTGCTGTGAAGAAGACAGAACGTCTTTCTCGCCAGATGTGTTTGCTAAGCTCCAGAATGTATGGTCTCAACTCTCTCAGTAAGGTTACAAATAATAATGTAAATGTACTTTCTGTCGAGATCTTTTTTTTTTTTTTTTTTTTTTTTTTTGGCTTTTTGAGACAGGGTCTCACTATGCAGTTGAGGCTGGCCTCAAGCTCACTTTTGTAGCCCAGGCTGGTCTCAAACTCTCACCGATCCTCCTGCCTCAGCCTTCCGAGTGCTGGGATTACAGGTGTGAGCCACCACGCCTGGCTCTTGTCGAGACCTTAAACTTCATTTTAATTCTTTTAAAAAAGTAACACATTTCTTTTAAAAACTGTCATGGGAGAAATACACAACGAAAGCAATCCTCATTAAACAGGTATTTTTTTTTCCTTTTCAGGGAAAAAAGAAAGTCACATGATCATTGCCTAAACAACCTTTCCTGTGAGCCTGTACCTGAGATACCTCAAGAAAGACCGGGGAACCAGTTGCATTTACTACTTTAAGGATAACCTTCACCGTGGAGTCCAACCGGCTTGGGTACCTGACACATTTGAGGCCCTCATTCAAAATGCAGCACCAAACACAGGCAGGCAAGAGACGACGTCACTTCTGCAGACCGCCACGCGGGAGCTCAGAACCAGAGTGCCTGAGGCTGAGCCCCTGTCCTGCCTCCTGTCAGCCGTATCTGACCCGGCTGCTCAGCTACCTCAGGGTGATCTTCCTGCCTCAGCCTCTTGGACGTTGAGAGTGCAGGCACGTGCCGCCACACCCAGCCCCTTTCTGTGCCCATGAACGTGGTAGCGTTTCTCCTGTCACACCTCAACCGTGGTCCTCGTATGATGCTCCTGTCATTCGAACTATTTACAACCGGGTATCGATTGCAAGATGGGTTCTCTAGAAACTGGCCCCTGAAGCAAAGTTCGGGCTTCCAGGTATTTGTAAGCAATGGACAAGCAGGTGGCATCAGCGCAGGAAGAGAAGCGGGACACAGCCACAAGGGACAGCACGTGGACCCCACAGGCTGCGCAAGCAGTGTGGACTCTGGCTTCCCTACGGAGCGCGTCCACTGCCAGGTGCGCTGAGGAGAGCAGAGTCCAACCCGAGCCCTTGGTGGGCTGTCCCCAGTCACGTCGACTCGCCTGTGCAGCTACGGCAGTCATGTAGTGCAATGAGGGCTGGTGGTCGCTGGGGACACACCGCAACTCAGGGGTGGGACCTTTCCTGCCGAGGGTTCTCCGGGCCACCAATCTACGCATGCATGTGATACGTCTCTTCACAAAATAACAATTTTAATAGTGCTACACTAGATATTTAAAACTAGCTATGGTGCCCTTCATTAATGTTTCTTCTACACCTGTCTTAAGAGATGTCATCTGGGTGAAGTTTGGGAAACCGTCGCTTGTGTCCCAAGAAAATCATTTATTTACAAGAACTAAAGGATTCCGAAACACGTCTCTTCTGCTGCCTGGAATCAACATTCACTTTACCGGAGGCCGCAGCTCTTTGTTGTGTGAGAACATGCCCTGGCCACCTAACCCTGCGACCTGCCACCCTGCCCGGCACTCCTGGGGTGTGGCAGGGAGCAGGGCTACCTGTGGGCAGCGCGTGCTGTCCTGGACCTCCACGCAGGACGCTGCCCTCAGCGGAAGTCAGGACAGCACCCCCAGTATGAAACAAGCTGGAGAAGGCCCCCGCCCTATGGCTCTGGCTCTTCTTGCCTGTGCTCTTCCACGCCAGCGCGTGTGGCGTCTGCAGAGGAGGTGAAATTTCCTGCGGGTCGCCTAAGTGCATCTCTGCCCTCTGCTGAGGCCTGAGGAATGGCCTATGACAGCAGCCGTGCCTCTGTGGCCTGTGGCCTGCTCCCCCCACAGCCCCTCCACCTACTGCCCAAGTTCCCCTTGCACCAGGAGCTGGAGTAGGATTTCCCCTGGAACTGAACAGCTGTAAGACCACCAGGCGTAAATACATGGTCCTCGTTGTCCTCCTCATCGTAAGGGTAATACAATAAATGCAAACCTACTCTGACTCTCTCGTAAGACCCACTCTGCCGCCGGGTCCTGGAAGAGGAGCCGCATCTGCTCTCCACAGTGCGCGCAAGTCGTGGCCTTGCGCACCTTTTAGCCCAAACCTCAGCGAGGTCGAAAACTCCGACGGTGAGTGGGCCTGTCTGTGCAGCTCTCGCGCAAGCCCGCCCACAGCTCCGTCTCTGCGCCACCCCGAATGCATCTTCGTGGTAACTGGGCCATGCTAAGAATCGCTGCCATCTGCTCTCTGGTACAAAGATAGCCACCTTCTCCTCGCTGGCGGGGGCGGGCGAGGGACGGGGCTGGCTCCCACCCCACCGGCGGAGACGGCCCCTCCTCAGGGCTGCGTTTGTAGCTCACCGCTTGGCTTTTTGGAAGTGTGTGTGTTTAGATGTTGTTTTTCTCATCTCTCGGAGCCAAAAGGCCTTGTCAGAAAATCAGATTCAAGAGGGACAGACTGCTCTGATCATGCCAGGGTGGTTTGGTTGCTAGGGAAACCACCTGGAAAGGAGAAACTGATCCTACCCGTGAGTCTCTAACTGAGAGAAGAAACAGACGCTCAGCTTCCTGAGTTGAGTCTAATTTTTGAGACACGTTGGAGATCCCTTGCTGGCCGGAACACAGGATACATGTTTGGGCCACAAGCACAGCAAAATTATTCCATTAATAGGAAAGCCTCCTACTGCAACCCAAAACTGATGTCTTCTTCCGAGCTGTGCAAATAGAAGTGAAGCAGCAATAACAAAATCAGGGCACAGCGGCAACGCCTTCCTGGGATTCACAGGAAAAAGAATGCCGCACGAGTGAAATGGAATGCTTAGTACAAGACATGAGGTTGTTTTGTGCAGAAGTGGGCAACAAAGTCCTGGCTGTCCTCTCCAAGCAATGCCCCCCCACCCGCAGCGTGGGCCAGAAACATCTGGAACCTGACTCTTTTCAGCTTATGCCAAGCTTTCGTTCTGCTCCTGGGAATGAATTTTGACAGCGGGGTTACAAAACAGGAATGTCCAATATTTGGGTAATATAAGGGGTATTTTCTATTAGAGGAAGAGAATTCAAAGCTGATAGCGCTAGATGTGTTAGCACGTGCCTGTAACTCTAGCTTCTGGGTAGGCTGAGGCAGGAAGATTACAAGCTTGCAGCCTGCCTGACCAACCCAGCAAGATGACCTCAAAATACAGTGCTACCCAGGCTTACCAACTTCATTGGTGTTACGCCTTTGAGGAAGGCGGCCTTAACTCTGTTCACGTGAGGACGACGGCCTGGTCATGTTTGCCATTCAGTGTGGAGTTTGCCAACAGAAGCAAAATTTTACCAGATGCTTTCATTTGTGAAATGAGTCGTTTGCGGTAGGGATCCGTTGGTCTTCCTGCAAACGGTTCTACCCTCAGGAGACACGGCGGTAGGAATGAGAAAGCTAGACAAGAAGACAAAAAGCTGGGCTAGGTGGTCGCCAGCAAGCCTGATGGGCAGGACTAACTCAATGCACACAAAAGTGGTCCTTTAGTCATACTTTTGCAAAGTTTGTATCACATGACACAAGGTTGCTTAGTGACTAATAGCTGGCCTGAACCAGACAGGATGTTTTTCTCAGCACTGGGGT
>PVJA010019895.1:0-37618 GCA_004027025.1 Myocastor coypus
ACCAATCTAGCTCTGCGTTTCATGCATTGTAATTAAGCTTTTTTTTTTTTTTTTTTTGGCTGGGTGATCAAGGGCAAGTCAAAGCAAGACATGTATAACAAAACATTCATTTTTTTGTATCTTCCAGGGTCAAATCCCCTCAGGATTAAGTTTGGGACCATATACAGTACTTTGTAGAACTGTTGTTAGTGTCAGCCTTTGGGACGAGTCATGGCCATTGCTTGGCCAGTTTGCTTTCTGTGAAAGCCTGAGAGAATGTTTTTCTCTGGGTGACTCTCCTTAGACACTATAGTTCATTTATCCCTTTCCTCTGAGGTCCCATAATCTCCTTGACCAGGAAATTTGGGACACCTCTGAGTTATAGGATATTACAGCACAGGTTCTCTTATTCCTGAGTCCTTATTGACCTTGAAGGGCTAGGGCCCAAATAGTGGCTATCCTCATAGCTCTTTTTCTCCAATTTTTGGTCTGTTAACTTACATTCTTAACCCTCCAGCAGAAAAGCTTTGTGATACTATTACTCTATAGCATAGGTACTTGACCTTATCATCACTGGCTTTTTGAGTATCAAATATCTTTGACTTAGCTTGGAATTGATATTTTCTGTGAACATCATTGATATTCTAATAAAGTTCCATACAATGTGATAAAAGCATTTACACAATTTTTACACAGATATTTGGAAATTCAAGGAAATACAAAATTGTAGCCTGTCAAGACTATGGTATTTGGCCCAGTCTCTTATTTTCAAGTACTACTCTTGAGAGAGAGAATGACAATAACTGAGTTTACACTGGGAGCACTACACATCAAAAAGACAAGAGTGACAGCATATCAGTTTAGACAGACTTGCTACAGGGCCTCAGCTGTGTCCCAGGGCCTGAGAACAAGGACCTCTGGGCACCTTAGTCTTCAGGGATGGCCAGGCTAGTGGATGATCTGGAGCTGCTGTGTTGGTGCCAAGCAGCTGTCCTTGCAGGACATAGGGATGCAACAAACCCTGAAGTGTGCTGGGCCCCTGATGCACCAGTTCTCAAATCCCTGCCTCAGAGGTGAGGAAATGGAAACTCAGGTTCTGTGACCATTTCCTGGGATTGTGATGCAGAGGTGGAATTTGAGTGGCAGCCTGGTGCACTCTCTAAGGAGCCTACCTTACCGGAATTAGTGGGTCTGGCTTGAAATGACCAGGCTTTACCTTTTGGTCCAAGCAAGAGTGGGCTCTGGAGAAGTCATTGAACCCCTAAAATTAGCTACAAAGTTATATGCAAGTCTGTGCACATTTTTGTGGGGAAGGAGGGGTGTAGCAGTCCTTCTATTCTTATAGGCACATACAGCTTCAGAAAAGATACTGGTAGCTAGGTGTGGTGACTGCACGCCTGTCATCCCAGCACTTAGGAGGTAGAGGCAGGAGGATCACCGTGAGTTCAAAGCCAGCCTGGGCTACATTGTGAGTTCAAGATGAGCTTGCACTATTTAATGAGACCCTGTCTCGAAAACTAAAAAAACAAACACAGAAAAGATAATGGTTTGGGAAACAGCAAATTAAACTAAAATTTAAAAATTAAATTAAATCCTGAGTTTCATTTGACCACTTGTCAGAATCTTGGAGTAGGAGCCCCATATAACCTCTCCTCACTTAAATGGAAAATAGAGATCTAGGGAAGACAGAGCCTTTGCCTATGGCCTTATGAGAAGAACATAGACAGACCAGGTCAGTAACCTAGGGCTGAGGACGTATGGTGGATGTTAATATCCCAGGTACTCAGGGGTGAAGGAGCTGGAGAATCACAAGTTTGAGGCTAGTCTGGGGCAGTGTAGCAAGACCTTGTCTCAAAATTATAAAAGATAAATAAAAAATGAAAGGACTTGGATTGTTGCTCGGAGATCCAATTTCTATCTCTAGCACTGAAAGGAAAAAAAAAAAAAAAAAAAGGACCTCTGAGACTCTTGTCCCTGCTATGCCAGCTCCCTTGTCCCCACATGCACACAAAACTCCCCACTGTCCTTGCCTTAGTGGGGCAGGACTTGTGGAATCCTAGCCCAGGCTGTAGGTTAACAATGCATTGGGCCAACCACAGCCCGAAAACCTGCCCAGCCTGTCTTCTTGGCCTGAGGTGGGAGCTGGGTAGGTCTGCAGAGCTGCTGCTAATTACTACCTTGAGCAGCCCAGCCAGTCCCCCCACCTGCTGTCAGAGGCTCACCAGGTGTTGCAAGGGCTGCGGCTCAATTGTGAGTTTTACCATTTTCATACCATGGACCTCTTGGGTACTCTGGTGAAAGCTGCAGGCTTTCTTGGTGCTTTTAAACATACAGTACAAAGTATATTGTGTTTCAAAGGAAACTAATGATGTTAGAATATAAACATATACACATTAGATAACTCAGATACATAAGTAAAACATATTTTAAAAAATTAAAGAATACAAAATAGTGATAGCGAAAAGCATTAGTAATAACATAAAAATTCACTAAACAAAGCAATAGGAATTCAAGGGTGGTTGCTGTATTGCATGATGTTATCTTCAAATGAGTTGTTCAGGTTACCAGATATAAACACGTAAGATTGGTTTAAAGACAAAACAGTAACAAAAAGTTGTAAGAAATTAAAAGAAAAACATTGTAAGCATTAACTTCTCCTTTCACGAGAAAATGATTACAATACAATTATCTAAACTATTCTGCATATATACATAAATATATCTTGTTCCTTCCTAAATATTTTTCCAAAACAATTTTTTTAAAACTGGTACATTGTTAGGAACAGATCTAGCAGGGGATGTGTTGATTACTGTGACTCTTAAGTAGTGATTAAAAGAAACGATTTTTCAAGGTATCTGCAACTGCTCTGTGATGTTAAAGTATCTTTGTTATCTTTTAGAGTCCTGTCCATTTGTATAGTTTGTTACATTTGTAATGAAGGAAATGCTAAATTTCTATGAGATTTGTGAAGATGTGGGTGTCACTTGTTGTTACAGTGAAGTCCACAGACCCTGTGGGCCGGGCAGTGTGCTAAATTCAAGCATTACCCTTTTTTTTTTCTTTCCAATGCCCTGGAAGAAAGCAGAGGAGCAGGCCTGGGACCTGGCCAGTTATAGGACAAGGCCACGTCTCTGCATCCGTTTGGTCTCAGTTCTGCCCCTACACTAGTTCACCACTGCCACCCCTGCCACCAAGTAGGCCTGTTGCAGCCTGTGCCAGGGGCCTGGGGCAGCAGAGTTATGCAACCTGCACTGCTTTGAGAGCCAGTGTAACATGTATGTGTGTGGGGGGATGATGTGCAAAGGTGGTCCTGAGCCTTCCCTGTGTGAGTAAGCGGGGGCTTCTAGCCTATGCTTACATGGACCCAGTGGCACTGGTTTCCACTGAGCCCAGCAACCTGTGAAGGTGGAAACTGGAGCAGCCCACTGCGGGGAAAACAAAGACCAGGCCCTGAGAAAGGCAGATGCCTTGGCCGGTTTAGTTTACTCTTGTACTCACTAAACCTGTTTTGTAGCTGTAGAGATGAACATAATCTGATTCCAGCCCTAGGGAGAGGGTTGCCTGCTAGAGGATGTCTCATGGGAGAGATGTCCCATGCAGCCTGCCTGCTGATAGAGCCAGGGTAATATGCAGTTCCTGGCCCTGCCAGTCTCTTCCCTGAAAGCTGACTGAGCAGTGTGTCAGGATAACTTTCTAACAGCTCCCAGCTCTCAACAGAAGCCTTGGGCTCAGACCTCATGGCTTCTCTCCTACCTCGGCAAGAGCTTAGGGTCTGCTATAGCTAAATCCCCAGGCTAAGCCAGGCATGGTGGTGTGTGCCTATAATCCCAGCACTTGGGAGGCTGAGGCAGGAGGATTGGTGCAAGTTTGAGACCAGCCTGGGCTGCAAAAGTGAGCTCAAGACCAGCCTGAACTGCATACATAGTGAGACCCTGCCTCAAAAAGACAAAAAAAAAAAAAAAAAAAAAAAAAAATCCCCAGGCTGTTCATAACTGAATCTGAACCACATAGTCCTGCCCAGGCTCACCAATCTATTCCTGAGGCTTTGCAGGAACTTGGATCACTGTACAGTCCAAGAATAAGGGGGACCCTTTTCCAGAAAGGGACCTGGGCTGGCTGCTGAACAGCTTAATTTTGTAAGCGGCCCAGCATAGACAGGGCTTTCTGCCCAGCTGCCTTCAGAACTCCCAGGCCGAGCCTGAGGTGCCTAGCTTACTGCCATGGCACACTGGCGAGAGGGAGCCTGCAGCCCCAAGCCTGACCTGTGGTCTTCTGGCTCCCCCAGGAGTGGCCTGCAGTGCCATCCTCATGTACACGTTCTGCACTGACTGCTGGCTCATCGCTGTGCTCTACTTCACCTGGCTGGCCTTTGACTGGGACACACCCAAGAAAGGTGAGCAGCCCTGGTGGGGTTTCCCTGTTGACGAAGGGTTGTATGGCAATCGGGTCACACGATGGGAGGGACACAAGGGAAGGGGCCAGCAGGAGGGGCTAAGGCACTAAGTGGGCTGAGAGTTTCCTACCCCAGAGCTGCAGACTAGCTCTGTCTGGACAGCCTTGCCCAAGTGTCCCCCAGCCCTGTTTCTTCCCAACACTGTATTTTGTTCCCTGGAAGGTGGCAGGAGATCACAATGGGTACGAAACTGGGCTGTGTGGCGCTACTTTCGAGACTACTTTCCCATCCAGGTAAAGATTTTTATTGTTATTTTGGAAGGATAGGTTGGGTGGAGCCCAGGCTTTGTCCTACCCCTGCACAGTGATCCCCTGTGTGAGTTGAACTGTGTGGGACTCTCCCACTATAAGCAATCCCTACTATACCTTCCATTCTGCAGAATTTGATAACACATAATCCCATAAACTGGATAAGGGAAAAAGTTAAGACTTAGGGGGAAATGCTAGTCTTTCAGCCTTTATGGGAAGCAGTTGCTGCTTCAGTTCACATTTAGCTCTGAGCTTCCTGGAAGCCAAGGCAAAAAAAAAAAAAAAAAAAAATCATAGTCACTGGCTTCTTGTTTGGGGAAAGGAAAAAAAAAAAAAAACTTACTAGTTCTTTGGGCAAGGAGACTTGTTCTAGCCTTAGGATCTAAATTTCTTTCATTTACTGAGAACTTCAGCAATGTAAGAAGCAGGTATAGAGGCATATATTATAGCCATTGTTTATCTGAATATTAAGGCTATAACTTAAAATGCAGGTGATTTATCAAGAGCAACATTATAGTAGTCTGAGTTCATCTGGCCTGAAACAGATGTAGAAGAAAAGTAGAAGGTATGAAAGGCTTTGTTTCCCTCTAGAGAGCTTATAGAATCAGGTCTCAGCCGGTTGCTGTGGCTATTTATGATCATAAGGGTAAGGGCCTGGGCCATTTGCTGAGTAGTGGAAGAAGGTCAGATGTCAGGGGCTGAAGAGCCTGGGGAAAGCCCCAGGAAGGGTGTATGAGAGCTACGTTCCCTAGAGGTGAGGAGACAGAGCATAGGCCCAAACTGGAGAAGCCAGGGCAGAGGAGCTGGTGAAGAGGGGAAAGGAGAGGGAGAATCCCTCCCCAACATGACTTTTAAGCTTTGCTGCCCCTGGAAAGGCAGGCTTTCCCTTCACCACTTTCTACAGAAGAGATTCTGAGAGTCAGAGCGCCAAGCTGCATGAGGCCTGCGAGCAGTTGGCTGCGGCTTCCATTGCTGTCCTGCCCTAGAGCCAAGCTCCTCCCACCACAGCACCCTGCTCAGGGTAGAAGATCAGTGGGAGTCAGCTGGGCCAGTGCTTCCTACAGGCTGAGAGGACGGAGACAGGGACAGCCTACATGGCTGGGAGGGCAGGGGGGACACTGTTCCCTCCAGGACATTCTCGTCTAAGAAGCAGGGATGGACTGAGATGATTGTTGGTTTTCCTGCCTGCTGTACCACTGGCTGTTCCACCTATTGTTCTGAGCACTGGTTTTCCCTGGGGTAGACCCCAAGCACCTGCGAGGAGTGGCAGTGGTTCTATCTTGCCTGGGCTGGTATTAGGCTCTTTGCTGAGGCAGAGCCATGGCCCTCATGCATGTAGGTTGTGCTGCAAGATAGCAGGTTAATTGTATCAGAATCCTGAAGGTTTCCCCAAGGAGAAAGACTTGTCCAGCTGGCTCACTCAGCACTTAGCCCGGCACACCCTAGCTTCTGCCTCAGCCCAGCAAAAGGCATGGGGCTGAAGAGGGAAGCAGCGTGCAAGTGTGAAAGTGTCCTGTGTGTGGTACAGAGTGGTAGTGTTTGCTGGTGTGAGTCAGCCACTGGGACATGCTGACCTGCTGCCTGGGCCAGGTGGCCCGGTAGTCCAGCCTTGCTCCATATCATGGGGGTCTTGTGGGGGCAGCATGGGGCCAGCTTTTCTGCCCTCCCACTGCCCTTCAAGGGCTGTCCTGCTCCTTGAGGTCAGGGTTCCCTTCCCCTACTTGCCTGACCCCTATTTCTTGGATCTGCAAACAATTAGAGACTGTTGTTGCTGGAACGCTCTTGCATCATAGGACCAATGTTTTCCTCTTAGAAGTGAGGACACTGAGTCCTAAAGAGGGACAAGGACTTGCTCAGGTGGCACAGTAGATCTGTGGCAGTAAAAATCCTGGCATTCAGTCTTTTCAAATCTGGACCCTGACTAGTTCTTTGTGATTTCCTACTGCTTGTTTCTCTGCAAGAAATTTCCCCACCACATTTCCCCATTGGATGGATTCCTACTTCCTGGGCTTCCTTCTCCCCACTTTGCTGGAGACTAGGCCCTTAGTTCCTGCTCTGTCACTCTTTATACTGACCTGCCAGTTGCTCCCTGACCAGTGCTGGGGTCTGTGCCTGCCTGGGGACACAGAAAGATCAGCCCTAGCCCCCGCCATTGGGCTCATTGTCTAATGAATGTTGCTTGACTGTATCACTTTCTGCATGGACTCCCTCAAACTCACCAAGTATCACTTTCCTCATCTGCAAATGGAACTGTCATATGATAAGACTGTATTACACAGTATATATTATGTATATAAATTGTTATTGTATATAGATTACAGATTATATTAATCTTAAAGATTATAAAGTCAGAATTACAGTTGAGATGGTCAATTATGGAATGTGTTCTGTGGCCTTGCTCTTTCCCATTCCCAGGGACCAGGCCTGGTATTCTCCCTTGCTACTGTGGCCTTGTCTTCAGGAAGCTTTCTGGAGACTGGTCCCTCTCCCTAGGACAGGATGAGCTGGTGACAGTTGATCAGACCCGAGATAGGTGGGTGTCCTTCACCTGATCTGCACCATCCCAAAGGAACCCAAACAAAGCCTGTGTCCTCATCACATCTCATTTCTGAGACTCAGCTGGGAGTTGGAGCTGCAGGGCAGGTGCATGCCGGACTCCAGGGCCAAAGCCAAGCTAGGGCTGTGCATGTGAGAATGTTGGACCATCACCTGTGACCATGCTGGAGTCTGCATCTGCTCTTGGGGGCTCCAGGTCCCCCTTCACAGGGAGAGAAATTGGCCTTGCTGATTGTCAGGTCTGACATTCTGTAGGCTTGTGTGTGACCCTCCTGTCCCACCTCCTTTCCCTGCTCTCCTGCCACTGATTGTGTATGGGGATCTCTAGTCTCCTCCTATACCTACCCACCTCCCCTCATTCCCTCTTGATGTTCTCTGTGCTTTTTGACACCAGAGCAGCCCAGCTGTCCAGAGATTGTCCCTTCTCCTGGCAGAAGTGAGACTCAAGGGTCAGCAGCAGCCACCAAGACAACTGGCTACTGGGAAGAGGAGTAGACAATGCCCTATGCAACCTCTCTCTTAGGTATAGACAGGACCTTTGGAGAGGAGACTAAGAAAGTCTGTGATCTTAGACTCATCTATCTGCCTAGCTGTCTCATGTCATAGATGGGCAGGCTGAGGCCCAGAGAGGACAGACTATGCCAAGATCACAAAGTCCACAGCAGGCCCGGTATAGGGGCCAGAATTGCCTGCCCCAGGGCCATGTTCTTACTGTCCTGTTCCTACACTACCCTGTCACCATGCCCTGCTGTGTAAGCCTGGGCAAGTCTGTGTCTTCTCTGAGCCTGAATGTCTTCCTCTGTATGGGGCTGGCATAGGGCGAGCACATCTGAGCACCTTTCTTGGCCTCGAAGGCACAGTGTGAGGAGTGCCCTGCCAGAAATGTGTCCTGGGCTCATGTTGGCCAGCAGACCTGGCTTGGGCACCCTGTTTGGCTGGTTCTTTGCCATGAAAAACAGTCAGGGGATATGAGAGCCTTCAGCAGCCATGCCCTTTCTCTTCCTCTTCAGAATGGACATTCTGTCCAGTGCTGGAGGGAGGGGATCACATGAGGTAGATCAAGGCTTTATGGGGTGCTCCACTCTACTGGGTATTGCAGTACCGTGCCCAGAGACCTTGCTTAACCTCACATCCTATCAGAGCCGTGGGGAAGGAGGAAATGATGTAAGGAGCCAGTTATGCTCCCACCAACTGACATGTCACCGTCACAGTGGAAAAGTGTGGCTTTGTGCAGCTCTATGTCCTTGTGCAGATATGGAGAGGATTTTCCTCACCTCCTCAGAGGAAATAGCAGCTCCTAGACCCTGTGTCCACCTTGCCACCCAAGGAGTGCCTGGTTCTTGAGTTCTCTACCATCCATTCTGCACCTTGGGCTCCAGGTTGTCAGGACCCCAGGTTTGGCCCAGCAGTTCAGGAGTGCATTTCCAGCCTGGACCTGGCTGCCTCAGGTCAATGCTCTCCCAGTGCTGGGCTCTGCTGTGGAAACTGGGCCAAGTCCTTTGAATCGTGGCTTCACTGGGAGCCTGCAAGGTGGGCAGAAGTCCAGCATGGCAGTCTTGTGCCGCTGTGGTGAACCTGGACTCCATGTAGACTCCCAACACTCTCTCGCCAGTGATTAGCCTAGTGTTGCTCCCTGGTGATTAACTTCAGTGAGCAGCTAGGAGCTGGTAGGTTTTCAGGTGGCTTTAATCTGCTTGCTGAAGGTGCAGTGAGACAGAGTTCCACTGTCGCCCACACAGAAGTGACATTAGGGACTGTTGCTCATATACTAGCAGCTCCAGAACTGGAAATGGTGCCAGCCATCCCTGTTTTATCCCCTTCAGGTCCCATCACCTGAAGATTTGGGTTTTTGTTCTCTGAAACCATCACTAGCACCCCCAGTCCCCAAACTGCCCTCAGCCAGGAATTCCCTAAATCTGGAGTCATGGAAAATTTGGGCTTTTGATGTTCTGCCAGCAGCTAGGGACCCTGCGTCCAGCTGGCATGAATGCAGGATGGGGACACTTCCATACTCAGGTGAGAATGTTGACGGTGTCACCTCTCCAGGAAGGGCAGCCAAAAAAACCAACATGTTCATAGCCTTTGACTCAGGAGTCCTGTTTCTGGAAGTTTCTCTCATGAAAACCATCAGATATGTGGACAGAGATAAGGTATTCATTGACATATTATTTCTAAGAGGGTAAGTCTTAAAAACTTACAATGTCCTTCAGTTAGAAGCTGAGTCAGTGCTGTTACCTATAGCATAGCTGTGCCACAGAAGAACAACACAGCCCTGAGCAGCCTTTTGGGGGGGATTATAATAAGGATAAATACCAAGGATGTGCTTGGTAGAAAACGATGCAAAACAGTGTTAGCTCCATAGCCTCAAGTGTGCATTTTTTGAAAAAGGCCACATATGTCCTTAAGTAGGAAGACCAGGTATATCAGAATGGCTTATCTGGATGGAGGTGTAGCATGTGCTTTTGATTTTCTTTACACTTTGCTAAAATTAAAAAAAAAAATTCTGGGGACAGTCCAATAGCTCAGTAGATTAAAGCACCGGCAAGTAGGCACAGGGACCAGGGTTTCATTCCTGGGCCTACCATGGCCCCCCCAGGGGTGTGCTGAGACAGCAGTTGGGACTGGGCGTGGTGCTGCGTGCCTGTAATCTCTGCTCTTGGGAGGCCGTAAACAGGTGGCTCACTATGAGTCCAACCTAGTAGTGAGACCCTGAACATCCTATAGACCTTCCCTAAAATACACACACACACACACACACACACACACACACACACACACAAACAAAATCTCTATGAATATCATTTTTCTCACTTTTTTTTTTTTTTTTTTTTTTTGGTGGGACCAGGGTTTGAGTTCATCACCTTGCATTTGCCAGGCAGGCACTTGTGGCATGGAGCTATCTCCCCAACCCCATGAATATTATTTTTCTGATCAGTGAAAAGTGACATTTTAGGAACAGAACACTCTTATCACTCTGTCTCTCAGTACCCTCTGCCCTCATAATGTGCCTTATAAGGGGGGGGCGGTTGGTGTCTTGGGCTCAGTGGCTGGTGGCTCATGGTTTAGGGACATCCCAGCCTCAGGCTGGGTGTTGGGCCTGGGCGAGCCAGTCTGCTTTGGAGCATCCCAGGACAGTTTGCTGGTAGGTGGCAGGTCAAAACATGGGCTGTTCCTGCACTACTACTCACCCCCACCCCCAGCCAGCTAGCACAAGGGTCAACACCTCCCCTATGTTGCCCCCAAACTTGAGCAGCCAGGCAGGAAGTTTCCATTTAGGCCAACTACACTGACCTTGCCTGAGCCAGAGGAGTAGGAGGTGTGCTGCACAGTTTCTTGTGATCCCTTGCACGAGCAGTTGAATAGAGGCTAGACAGCCCCTACTTCCAAGGAGCTCTTTGTATGGGGAGATTAATGGTAGAGACAGCACCCAGCTTGCCAAACCTTGTCTCTCCCTCTCCCCCAGGACTTTACCTTGGTAGAGTCTGGATACCCCTCTTTAGTTGAGTATGACAAGTTCCTTTTTTGGGGTGGGGGGCGGGGTTCAAAGTCACAACCTTGCACTTGCCAGGCAGGCACTTGTGCAATGGAACCCAAAGTGTGACAAGTTCTATTTGGGTTTAAGAGCAAGCACTCTGGCTGTGGAGAGGAAGACAGGCCCAGAGGAGTGGAGGCAGGAGGCTGGGTGAGTGTGAAAAGTAGACCAAGTGTATGTTCAGCTGGGAGGAAGGGGATGAGGGAGCAAGACTCCCTGTCCCAGGGACTCACAGTTCAAATGGTAGCTGCCAAGTGCTGGTACTGTGGCATTAGTCAAGACAATCTAAGTTCATCAGGGAGAGTCTTTGCAGCCCCTTGGGCCCACAGAGTCCCAGGGGGCATGACACAGCCACCTTCAAGCATGCCCTAGTATTCATCTCCTGGCTAGTGGCTCTGACCCAAGGCTTTCCTTGCAGCTGGTAAAGACGCACAACTTGCCAACCACTAGGAACTATATCTTTGGCTACCATCCCCATGGCATCATGGGCCTAGGTGCCTTCTGCAACTTCAGCACAGAAGCTACGGAAGTGAGCAAGAAGTTCCCCGGCATAAGGCCCTACCTGGCCACGTTGGCTGGCAACTTCCGGATGCCTGTACTACGGGAATACCTGATGTCCGGAGGTGAGTCCACCTCTGCCTGTCCTCTGGACAGTGTAATTAAGGATGGATTGATTCCATTCCACTGAAAGGAGCAACACAGGGACTTTACATGCCATTCCCCGTGCTGGTCCTATGCAGCCAGGTGCCACCTGCCCAAGTCATTGGGTCAGGGCTGAGCTGGAGGCTTGTGTGAAACCTTGGCCAGGGATTCTGCCTTCACATTGCCCGTTGCCATCTTAGCACTGTAGAGGCACTGCATTGTCAGCTGCCTGCTGACTGATGGGAATTCCCAGAACCTGACAAAGTTAGGACCTCAAGGAGTGGCAGCTGAATAATTTCCTAGTCTTGTATCACTATCCTCATTTTACAAAAAAGAAAGCAGAGGCTCACAGACATGAATAGCTTATCCAGGGTCATACAACTTCTGCACTGGTGGCCCAGGTCTGGGACCCAGGTACAGTTTTCTGGTTTATGCTCCACTGAATGCAACAGGTCGGCAGTGCATCCACACGCACCCCTGACTGTGTCTCTCCCTCTCCTCCAGGCATCTGCCCTGTCAACCGGGACACCATAGACTACTTGCTGTCGAAGAATGGGAGTGGCAATGCTATCATCATCGTAGTGGGAGGTGCAGCTGAGTCCCTGAGCTCCATGCCGGGCAAGAACGCAGTTACTTTGAAGAACCGCAAAGGCTTTGTGAAACTGGCGCTGCGCCATGGGTAACGCTTCCTACACATCCTCATATATGCCACTCCAGTGCTGTCCTCAGCGTAGGGCAGAGCCCAGGCCCCAGGAATGCATGGGTTGTGGGTGTTTGAGCCTGGACTCTATGCTGTAGGATGAGTTTGCCCAAGGGTAGGCAGGTGTCAGAGTAGAGAAAAGATGTGGCCTAGGACCTCTGGGCCCTTACAGGGACACTGAGAAGCCAGGTTCACCTCCAGGACTTGGGCCATCTAGGACCAAAATGCACTAGGAGAGCAGGGGCTCAGGAGGAGGATGTTACAGCTGGGAACATGGGAGGAGGCTTACTGGGGGGTGAGCCTGAGGACAAGCAGAGAGGAACTGGGCAGCTTGCATCTCTGTGACCATTTCTAGAAAACTAGAGGCACATCTTATGTTACCATCTGTCCAGCAGATCCAGTTTTATAAGCTCACTGATTATACTGTCCCTGTTGATTCCCCAGCAACCCAGCAGATGAGACTGAGAGTCTCTATTTCCCACAAGTAAAGATTGGGTGACTAGTTAGGAACACATCGTGAGGTGCAAAGCCAAGCTACTTATATGCAAGGTCCACTGCTTTCCTCTCAGATGGAGCTCTGAGCAGATTGGGGAGGGCAGCCCTGTAGCGGTGCAGAGGCTAGAGCAGCAGGTATAGCCTGCAGTTATACACAAGCTAGGTTGGCCTGGAAGCCTGGATATATCCTCAAGTGTGCCTTGGAGACAGTAGCTCTCCTTTCTGAACACTCAGGATGCCAATCAGGCCTCACTAGAGGCTGTTCTCTAGAGCCCAGCCAGGACCCAGCCCTCAGTCCTGTTAAATCCAACCCAGTCCCTGCCTTCAGGGAAGCAGGGAGCTCAGACAGGAACAACACCATAAGCCAAGGCTGTGGCGTGGGGCTGACACCATGGCGGAGTGCAGCCTGGGGCAGGAAGGCCTTCTCAGCGGAAGTAGGCCATGCAGGATGAGGGCAACCATGGCGTCCCAGAGTAAGTGCTCGCCAGTCACAAGCAGGAGGCAGGGGGCCCATCACAATCTACATGTGAAGAGACATGGGACTGGTTTGCCCCAGGAGCTAGGGGGCAGCTAAGCTGGTGTCATTGCCTCTAGAGCTGACAGTGGGGAACCGAAGCCCGTGACTGGAGAATGACAGACCTGGGCCTCTCCCTTCCAGAGCGGACCTGGTTCCCATCTACTCCTTTGGGGAGAATGAGGTGTACAAGCAGGTGATCTTTGAGGAGGGCTCCTGGGGCCGATGGGTCCAGAAGAAGTTCCAGAAGTACATCGGCTTTGCCCCATGCATCTTCCATGGCCGAGGCCTCTTCTCCTCTGACACGTGGGGACTGGTGCCCTACTCCAAGCCCATCACCACTGTTGGTGAGTCCCAGCCTGCACACTAAGGACTGTCCTGAGCATGTGAGGATCCCAGGGGATCCTGAAGGCCTGGGTGCTGGTGGGAGGCACCATGGGATGTGGGGGATGGGTGAGGAAACAAGACCCCCCGGAGTGGGGAGGTTGCTGGCACACTGTTACAACAAAGACCACCGAGGCTGTGGTTGGGATGTCTGGGTGCTCTGGTGGGTCATGGTGGACCCCACTGAGGAAGTGGCTGGCACTGTTTGCTGACAGGAATTACCTAATAAAAGAAAAGTGGGAGAGAGCTTCTGTCAGAAACAGAAGCCAAATTGCAGAAGCAAGATAGGATAGATTTTTGATGAACAAAGAATACAGATAGAGCATAGACCTACAGTGTGGCCCTCAGATGTGCTGCTTTGCATATCTTTGGGACAGTTCAAAAGACTGCAAAGAATTAACCAGCCTGAGTAGTAAAGGTCACAAGCCAGAGATCTCTCCAGAGCATGTGGCCCTGGGCAATGAATATAAAAAACCAAAGGTCACACACATACTTTGTGTTATCAGAAGCAGGCAATTGCTTTGCTTTCAGATAGCAGGGCAGCAGGAGTGCTTCCTTGTACAGGTGCCACTGGAAAGGATGGGTTCCTGTGGACAGTGCCATTTTGAGAATGCAAAGCTGCTGGAGTGTGTTTGGGAGAGCAGCTGCAGATTTGGATTTTTCAGGTAGACTCTGGGAGCAGGGCGTGGTAGCACAGGCCTATAATCCCAGCACTCTGAGAGGCTGAGGCAGAAGGATCATCAGTTTTCAAGCTGAAGCCCAACCTGGCCAACAGAGTAAGTCAAAATAAAAAATAAAAGCTGGGTATGTTGGCACATACCTGTAACACCAGCACTCAGGAGGCTGAGGCAGGAGGATTACCTCAAATTAAAGGCCAGGCCTGAGCTATATAGTGAGACCCTCTCTCACAAAACCACAAAATAAAAGTCTGGGAATGTAGTTCAGTTGAAACATCCTCAGTACCAACAAATGAATAAGTAAAAATAAGTAAGTGATACCTAGGGTTTCTGGTAAGAAATACATTAGAATGGGCCATATAGAGGCCTTGAGGTCAGATCATAGGCTTTTGTAGAGGCCAGTGTCAGTGGCTGTGGAAGAGAAGTGTGTGGATTTGGGAGAAATCTCTGAAATAGCACTGGTAGGGCTAAGAGAAGAAGTGGGGTTGGAGATGGTGCAGGATAAGAAACACAAACAGTGCACACGTGCTGGGCTGTCGGCCCCCTTGCCCTTTCCTGCCCTTCCCATACTTCATACTCTTCACGGAATCCCTTGGAAAGCTCTCTGAGGTGTGGCAGGTGAGGACAATGAGGCTGAAGGACATTTATTTAGTTGTCCCATGAGTTTCACAGAAACATCTCGCAGACTGCAAAGGGCTGCTTCACCTACGGCTGAGGGGTTTTGTGACCATGAGCAGGTTCCTTCCCATGTCCTGGCATTGTCTTCTTGTCTATGAGAGGGAACAGCCTGAGAGGAGTCCAGGCACATGGTTGGCAGAGAGCCACCACCATAGCATCCTGGGTGCTCAGGAAGGGGGTGCCCCTTGACAATGGCTGACCAGGTGCCTCTGTCCCTCCCTGCAGTGGGTGAGCCCATCACCATCCCCAAGGTGGAGCACCCGAGCCAACAGGACATTGATCTGTACCATACCATGTACATGGAGGCCCTGGTGAAGCTATTTGACAATCACAAGACCAAGTTTGGCCTCCCGGATACCGAAGTCCTGGAGGTGAACTGATCCAGCCCTTGGAAGGAACCAGCTGCAAAGTGTTTTCTACCGAGTTCTCAAGTGCTCTTTGTTCTGTAAATTTAGAAGTGTTATGGGTGTCTGTGGGTTATTTAAAAGAAATTATAATTTGTTAAACCATTACAATGTTAGGTGTTTTTTAAGAAGGAGTAAGTCAATATTTTAAGCTCTTGCACTTCTAGTATGTCCTGTTCTAGGTGGTGGCTAACATATCTGGGACTTCATGGTTTCTCAATCAAAACCTCTGGTTCCCTCCTAAAATGACAGAGAAAACTCTGTTCTTGTTAACTGGGGAAGGGTGGCCATTAGTTATTCAGGCCCAGTAGATGGTTCATTCTTGCTTCTAGGCATGAGAGGAAGAGGCCATTTCTAACAAATGCCTCTATCCCTACCACCTCATGCTTAACTGAAAGGCTTGGCCCCTGTAGCAGAGGGAAGAGGTGCAGCACACAGCTATTGCGGGCAGTGGCAAGCCCCTGGAGTGCTCTAGCTCGAGTCTCCTCTCAGCTCCTGACCCTACCCCTATTTTGTCAAATCTGAGCCTAGACCAGCTGCCAGTGACAATGTGCTGAGGATAGCACTGTCACAGAGACACCATCTCTTGGATCTTCCAGCCCTGTGTGCTGTTAAGAGTAACTGGCTTTGCTCAGGAAGCTGATGGCATGAACTGCACAGATGCAGCCTTGTCCTGAAGCAGGTCCTTCCCTGCGGCCTGGGTTTGCCCAGGCCGCTCCCTGAGTCTGGTGTAAGGGAAGGTCCCTCTTTTGTTCACAGAAGGGCCTGGCCTTCTGTATAGCACACTGGGTCCAGGACAGGAGGTCCTGAACACAAGCCTCATATACTTGTGCCTTTCTGAGGGGCTTGGAGCCAGCAAGGCAACACAGCCCCTCCTATGTGTTTTCTCTCCATGAGATCATTGTACCATGTCAGACTTTTGTATATTCCTAGACAAATAAACGGAAAAAAGAACCCACTGTGCATGGTTTCTGGGCTCCATCTGCACCCTGCAATGACACTGGAGGTGGCCAAGGGCCCACTGGGTTGCCTGCTGCACCCTCTGGTACACTTATTGTCAATGGTTGTATAACAAATTACTTCAAAATATAGTGGCTTCAAGCATTTTGCTCTGTCTGCAGAGTTGAGAGTCGAGGCTTTGTCGGATCCTGTTCTCGGGTGTCTGCCAAGGTCACAATCCTCTCAGGTCCAAGGCAAGGCCCCTCCAATGGTTAATGGCAGGGTTCACTTCCTCACTGGCCAAGAACCAGAGGCCACTCTTGCTCTCTCACTGCATGCATCTTTCTATAGTGTGGCCCAGGTTTCAGCTGCTTCATCAGAGTGAGCAGGAGGAGCAAGTGTGCAGAGGAGGGAGTACGTGCATGCAGAGGGGGGTGTGTGTGCAGGTTGGAAGCCTTGGTCCTTTATAACCAAAGTGAGAGCAGCGTTGCCACATTCTGTCCATTAGATGTGAGTGTCAGGGTCTAGCTTGCATTTGGATGATTATACAAGGAGGTAAACACTGACAGGCTTCCCTCTGTCCTGATGGGAAGTCCCAGAATGGCTAAGGTTGAAGAGTCCCTAAGTCCTTTGTTCCCTGCCTGTGATCTCAAACAAGGAGATCTGGCCTGCCATCTCCAAAGTATTTCTAAGATCTGTTCTAAATATAAGTGCCTGGGACCCTTTTCCAGCTGTCCTCCAAACCCCTCTCCTGTGGAATGCTCATCTTGTATGTGCCAGTCTGCTGGCTCTGTGTCCGAAGCAAGCTGTGAATGGGCTGCAGTGACAGACATTGGAGACAGCTGAGGACACCTGCGGTGGTCAGAGCTGTGACAGGAGCACCTGTAGCCCCAGCGAGGTGCCTCATTGAAAATGAGAGTACATGAGCTGGGCCTTGAACAGTTGTTGGAGGTATGCCAGGAAGGGAGGAGGTGGAAGGCACACTGCAGGTGCTCAGAAGGACTCAGGTGAAGGGTGCTCTGGGACAGACCAGGCTCACATGGCAGTGGGGAGGTGGTTGGCTTCTCCCAGGGAGGTTCTGGGCAGCCAGTAGGCCCGAGAAGTGGGTAAATCCCTGGGGGGGGGGGTCAGCAGAAACTGGATTGCTAGTGACAGACAGGCCTCAGGACATATTCAGGACAGAGGGCAGCCATGTAGGAGGGAGGCCAGACGTGTCCCCTTATGCCCTAGCCTCAGGCTGACCTGACACTGGCTTATAACTTAAGTGAGCCCTAGCTCGAACTTAAGCCATTCCTAAACAGAGGCTGTTATTCTCAGGATGTGACTTGTGAATGACTACTGTGTCCTAGGAGACACAGCCATCTCTGTCTGAGGAGGGTCCCCATAATAATTGGCTCCCAGATCCCAGCAGAATCCCCTCACCCAGGGCAGTGTAGACCTAGCCACAGCCTGTTGAGTGCAGGGGACAGGCGAGCCTGCTCCAATGCCCAGCGACTCCAGACAGAGGTTGTGAATGTTGCCTCAGGACTCTTAACCTTGGGAAGATTTTGCCTTGGGCTGTGGTGTTGGAGGGCCAAGAGGTGCAACCTGAGAATTGCTTTCTGGGATTCTGTCTGTGGTTCCAACAAATACCACGAGAGGGCACTAAAGACAGGTGTAAGGCAAATGCTGCAGGCCTGAGGTACTCAAATCAAGGATTCACAAATGCTTAGGAAGAGCCAGGAATTTTAGTCATTTCCCTAGAATTAATACTACAAACCTAGACAACGGTGTAGAGGGCCTGAGGACTCGCCTTTGATCACATAGTAGATCAGTGTGTTCTGCATGCTTCTTCTTGATAAGGCAGCGGAGATTTCCAACTGGAATGCCCATTGTTCCGAGGTGTTTGAACAGAATTAGGGAGGCAGGACTGTGATCTGTTTGTCACCAGTGCTGCCTTCCCATCTGCCTCTTCCTCCTGCTCTCTAGCGTCTGCCTGTTTCTGCTCCTGAAACCAGTTCCTCCTTTCTCATTCCTAAATACATGTGCTAACCATGCCACCTGAATTATCACATCACTTAACCTCACTGAGCCTCAGCTTCTGCATCTGTAAAATGGGCACAATCTGTTCCCAAATAACTGAGATAATAGGTATCTAAATACATTGTATATAAATATAAAACTTTCATCTCAGGGCTCTTCCCACAGCCCTCACTGGAAGCAGTAACTCTGATTGTCACTCTTTTTTTTTCTCGTTTCAGAATCTTTGTTTATTCAATCATTTTTATGGCCGGCTCAGCCCGCCCTGAGGGCAGGGCCGGCGCAGCATGTGGTGCCAGGGATCGAACCGTGGTCCCTGAAGCCGCCCAAGCTTTTCCAAGCAGGCGCTTTAGACCACTGAGCCATCCTGCCAGGCCCCTGATTGTCACCTTATCTGCTGTCCCAGACCTAACACACTGAGCTCCCACTTCCAGCTCCCTCCCAGCTCACTACTCCTGCAGCTGGCAAAACCGCATTTCTTTTTAGTTTTTGTTTTTGAGATTATAACTTGTATACCATGAAAGTATACATGTTTTGAAAGGCATACATATCCTTGTTAAATGTGTAGTTCAATACATTTTTAGTATTTTGACAAAGTTGTACATAACCATTTTCCAATTCCAGAACATTACATTGTTATCGACTCCCAGAGAAACCCTATGCCCAGTAACATTCACCCCCACTGCTAGTTCCTGGCCAATCACTGGTCTATCTTCTGTCTGGTTTTCACTTCAGACATGAGATGCATGCACATTGTAGTATGGAATATATATGTGTATATATATATATAATGAATATATATTCCATAATCCAGATAGATAGATAGATAGATAATGACAGATGGGCCAAAAATATGTATATATAATTCAGGAAAGGAAAAATAGTGTGATGTTTTTCTAGCAGATGGTGTTGCCCTCACATAGAAGGCCCCAGGGGATGTCACAGATCATAGAAAACCCACTACACTCCTGGTCTTTACAGAAGAAATTGAAAACGCATGTGCAAGTCTTAAGTGCCCAAGGTTGCCCAAGTAGCAGTTCATAAATGTCTGGAAGCCAATGGCCGCACTTTGAGCACCTCTTGTAATTGTAAATATGAAAGCTTATTTGTGGATTTCTAGTTCTGCAGATCTCTATTTCTATAGGGATGTTAGCTCCACCATTCTTTTTTTGTGGTGCTAGGTATTGCGCATAGGACATCATGCATGCTAGGAGGGCTTTAGCCCTCAGCTACACCCTTAGGCTGGTCACAAATCTTAATTAGTTCTGTGATAAACACTGAAATTGCGGAGTCCTCTATTTTGTTCCTTTTATCACAGTTATTATGGATACATTGTGTGCTTTGCATTCCTAGGGGAATTTTAGCATCAGCTTGCTAGTAACTGCAGAAAAGGCACTGAGATTCTGATAGGACTTGCATTAAATATGTGGATCAATGTGGTGAACCTGGCTATCATAATGTCAGATCTAAGTATATTTCCATTTGTGCTTTTTTCATGAGACAGTCTCACTAAGTAGTCCAGGCTGATCTTACAGTTTTGAGCCTCCTGCTTTGGCCTCTCACGTGCTGCAACTGCAAGTGTACCTCGTTGACACTGTCAAACACGAAATTATCTCTTTTTTCTTCTCTCTTCTCCTTCCTCTTCCCTTCTTTTTTTGCTGTTCAGTTCAAGCTGGCCTTCAGCTCATTTTGTAGCCCAAACTGGTCTTGAACTTACAGAAGTCTTTCTGCCTCAGTCTCTCAAGTGCTGGGATTACAGAAACAAACTGCCATGCTCAGCCCATAAAATGGTTTCTTGATTTCATTTTTGGGATATTCATTTTATTATATAGAAATACAATCTTTTTTTGTTTATATTGATCATGTTTCTTGCAACCTGGCTAACATCACTTTTTCTAATTGTTTCTTTATGGATTGTTTTGTGCTTTTGTATATAGAAGATCATTCCATATGTTTAGATTTTTTTTTTTTCTTTCTTTCTTTTTTTTTTTTTTTTTCCGGGACTGGGGTTCAAACTCACGACCTTGCACTTGCCAGGCAGGCACTTGTGCCTCGGAGCTATCTCCCCAGCCCTTCTTTCTTTTTTTTTGAGACAGGGTCTCATTATGCAGTTCACGCTGACCTTGAGCTCACTTTTGTAGCCCAGGTTGGTCTTGAACTTGCACCGATCCGCCTGCCTCAGCCTCCCTAGAGCTGGGATTACAGGCGTGCGCCACCACGCCTGGCTAAGATCATTCCATATGAATGGTAAACAGATATTTTATTTCTTCTCATTGAATTATCCTGGCTAGATATTCCAGTACAATGTTTTCATTTATTTTTGTTTTTGATACAGGGAATTGAACTCACAACCTTGCGCTTGCCAGGCAGGAACATAAGCCACTGAACCAACGTTGAATAACAATGGCTAAGGCAGACAACTGTCTTGCTCTCAAGAGGAGTAGCTTTGCTTTTAATCTTTCACGATTAAGTCTGACATTAACTGAGTATAGTGGTTGATACTTTGCATCAACTTGAGAAGTTCAGAAGTTTAAGGGACTCAGCAGAAAGCCAGGATTTTAGGGTTTTTTTTGGGGGGGGCATTTTATCGTGCTATTTTTCATTTCTTTTTAAAATTTTGTTTGTTTATTTATTTTTATGGCTGGCTCAGTATACCCTGAGGGCAGGGCTGGAGCAGCATGTGGTGCCGGGGATCGAACCATGGTCCCTGAAGCCACCCAAGCTTTCCTAAGCAGGCGCTTTAGACCACTGAGCCATCCTGCCGGGCCCTCTTTTTAAAATTTTATTAATTTTTAATAAGAAAGAAATGACAATGAGACAGTTTCAAAACTCGTTAGTAGGACAGCCACAATATTTAATACAATATATATTGTTGACTTCATAGTAGTTGCTCAGAGACGGAATTTTTAGTTTGTAAACATCCTCATCCTGTGCAGGAGAAGGGCATGGACTGTGAGTTCTATACCCCCAGCCCCAGGGGAGCTTGTTTACAATATGAGGAGGAGAGAGAGGCTGGCTGGAAGCCAGGGCTGGTGACCTTCCCTTTGCTCTGGTGACCTTCCCTTTGCTCTTCGCTGTTTCCTGCTGCCACAAACTGCAGCTCTTTTCTGTTGCCACGAACTGCTGCGCTCTGCCATGCGCCACTCTGCCTGGGAGCCGGCCCGAATATAGACTGAAATTTGCACATGCGCCACTCTGCCTGGGAGCTGGTCCGAATATAGACTGAAATTTGCACAAGCTGTGAGCTAACTAAGCTTTTCCTTCCTTCATTTTGAGTGTCAGGTATTTGTCCTAGCAACAAGTAAAAACTAACCAACACACTGTAAAATACCTTTCAATTCTTCATAGAAGATTCCTTACACTCAGCTTTTGTTTTATTTTCTTATTTTTACTCTTTTTTTAAAAGCATTTTCATTTGCTTTCAAAGATGGTCTTGCTATATAGTTCAGGTTGGCCCTAAACTGAAAGCCATCCTCCTGCCTCTGGCTCCAAAGTGCTGGGATTACAAGCTTTTTTGCTCTTTTTTTTTTTTTTTTTTTGCTGGATTGGGGTTCAAACTCAGGACTTGCACTTGCCAGGCAGGCACTTATGCCACAGAGCTATCTCCCCAGCTCCTACAAGTATTTTTATCATGAAAGAATTATGCTTTTTTTTGCACCTATTGAGTTGATCACATGGTTTTTATCCTTTATCTATTTGATATGGCATATTATATGCGTATGCTAAACCAAATTTTAATTTTAGGAAAATCACACTTGCTCATTATACATTATCTTTTTGATTTGTTGCTGGATTTGACTGGTTTTATTTTTTATAAATGTTTATTAGAAAATCCAAAAGTATGTATATATCTTGCATTTTATTTTATTTATTTTTTTCAGTAGTATAGATTCAACCCAAAGCTTTTCAGATGCTTGATCTACTTCTGAATTGCATACCCAGGCTCTTCTAAAAATTTCTCTTCTGAGATGAGGTCTCACTAAATTTCCTAGTCTGGCCTTAAATTTGTGATCTTCCTGCTTTAGCTCTCAAGTGAGTGGAATTACATGTGTGCTCCATCATACCTGGTCATGTGGCAATAATTTTTGTCTTATACCTTTATTTGGTAGCTGGGTATGGTGTCCACATTTGTAATCCCAGCTACTCAGGAGACTGAAGCTGAAAGATTGCAAATTGATTCAAAAATTAAAGAACCTGTTTTAGGAGAATAAAAGAAAGCAGGGTTGGGATACAGTGGTGGAGTATCTCTGCAGCACTCCTGAGTTCAACTCCAAGTACTGAAGAGAGAGAAGACAGAGAAGAAAGATTGGTCAACCTTGTATAGCCTATATCAGTATGCTAACCCAAGCTTTCTGCTTACATGGAATATTTTCCTATTCAACCTTTTTGTTTTCCATTCTTTTCAAATATGCAGTGCATCTCTTCTAGAATTAATACTGCTGAGTTTTTAAAACATTTATATTTTGACTCTGCTTTCTGAGTGGTTTCTGATTAGACTGATTTTGGATTTACATTCAATGTAACTGTTTTTTTTTTTAATGTAACTGTTTATAAAGTAAGATTTACACCTTGTCCTTTTTGCTACTATTTTTTTTTTCCAGAACTGGGGATTGAACTCAGGACCTTGCACTTGCCAGGCAGGCACTTGTGCCCCTGAGCTATCTCCCTGACCCTACCATTTTTTTTTTTTTTTTTTTAGTGAGGTTTGTACTTTCTTTGCCCTCTCTCCCTTCCTCCTTTCTTAAGTATCAAGCACAGATTTTTATTATACTATTTTAATTCTCTTGCTTCTTTTACTGTATATTTTTATTTTCTCATTGGTCACCCTGAGGTAACCTCATTATATGTTAACTTAATCCAACATTACATGCTAATTTAAAGCCATTTAGCTTAGATTAACAGCATTTTAATTTCTCTGTTTTGGACTAGTAGTTTGAGAGAAAGAGAGGCAGCCACACATAGGAATGGTAGAGTCAGTGGAATGGTGTCCCACAAAATGATATGGACATATCCCAATCTCTGGAACCTGTAAATATGACTTTATTTAGAACAAAAAGGGTGTCTTTGCTGATGTAGATAGGTGAAGGATGTCTACTTAAGATGAGGTAATACCGGATCATCCAGGGGACCGAAGCCCAGTGCTAAGCATTCTTATTAGATGACAGAAGACCAAGGGGAAGAGGATAAGGCCATGTGAGGGTGGAGGCAGAGAGCTGGCTTAAGTGGTCCAAATCCACAGGATACCTGAAGCCACAGGAAATGCTAACGGCCAAAGGAGTCTCCCTAGAACACTGTGAAGGAGTGCACAGCCCTTCTGACCCCTTCACTTTGGATGGCCTTTGGAACTGTGAGACAATAAACTTCTGCTGCTTTAAACCTAATACAGTGGCCTTTAATTTACTTACACACCTGATAAGAAGCTGGGTCTGGATGGCAAACATGAGTCTCTTCACAAATCAAATATCCCATTTTTCTTTAACTGGGATGGACTGCAGCTTGGAAAGCACTGTTGCTCAGTGCCTCTGAGAGGGTGGAGAATTCCTATTTAGTGAGTCATAATGAGAATGCTGGGAGAAGAAGAAAAATAAGACTCCCTTTTGCCCTGGCTTCAACCACAATTTTTATAGCAAACTCATGCCACATATAGATTCAAAACTCCCTTTTCTATTAGTATTCTTTTTGAGCTGGGGGGGTGTGTTGCACTGTTTCACAGGCTGTTCTTATATTCCTGGGCCACCCAAGACTATCAGCACAGGCTACTGTGCCTGAACTTTTTAAATTCTTGTTCCCTTGGAAGCTATTTTTCTTTCTCTTCTCCTCTTCCTTTTTTTGTTTTTGGTACCAAAGATCAAACTCAGGACCTTATGCTTGCCAAGCAGGTACTTATGCTGCTGAGCTATCTTCCCTGGTCCAAAAGCTTTTTCAAAATAGTTTTCAACACTTTCTGCTTACAGAGTTTTGATTCTTATATTTTCCGTTTTTTTTTTTTTTTTTAAATCACACACAATCTCGTATTTTGAAAAAGCTGTTTGTATTTTGAAAAAGCTGTTTGTAACACAAAGCAAGTTACTTTGGGGATTTCTAATTACCTCTGATGAAAATGAAAATATTAAAGTGTTTTTTTCCAATTAGACATGAATGACATATTTTTTCATTCAATATATGATATAAAATGTATTTTGAAAGCAACTATGATTTTACCACATAAGTAACATTTACTTAAAATTTATGCAATTTTAACCCTTTTTCTTAAATGTTGTGGAATATGGGTTTAACATTGGACTAAATCATCATAGAATTCTAGCTGAGCACCAGAAATCTGACCTTGAGTAAAGTGACATGATTGCTTTACTTTTCCAATCTTGTAGCACTGTTGCTAGGCTTCCCAAAGCCTGAGTGGCACATACCAAGCGCTGAACAAGTTATTATTATTATTTAATGTCCACTCTAGCAAGATGAACTTTCTCTCTGTCCTCTGCTACAAAACCCATTGTGATAGTCCCACCCTAAATAAAGTCTGCTTAACTGTTCTTTTTTTTTGAAATCAGGAATCAAACTCAGGAACCTGTTCTTGCCAGGCAGACGCTGTGCTGCTGAGTTATAAACCTGGCCCTGTGTTACATTCTTTAATAAATAAATTAATTACTTAAGAGCTAAACCTTAGTGAGCAAAATGTTATTAAAAAGTAAAATATAGATACATTTTTGGGGCTGGCAAAACAGCTCAGCAGTTTAGCTCAGCGGATTAAGCCCTTGCTTAGGGAAATGTAGGGGCCAGGGTTCAGTTCCCGGCCCCACCTGCTGCACCTGCCGGCTCTTGAGTGCTCAGCTGGCCCTAGAGTCTGGGCATGGTGTCGTGCACCTGTGATCCCAGCACTTGGGAGGTAAAAGCAGGAGGATCACTATGAGTCAGTTAGTGAGATTCTGTACAACAACAACAAACAAAAAAGCAGTCTAAAGCACCTGGTTAGGCAACCGCAGGGACCACGGTTCAAAAAAAATACATTTTAGTTTTGTTTATAGGAAATAGATTATGTAAGAATATGATATAATGAGCATTACAGCATTTTATTTTTTAACATAACAGGATTTATAAGTCATTTTTTGGGAGCCAAGGAGAGCTCTGTGGCATAAGTGCCTGTCTCACGAGTGCAAGGTTGTGAGTTCAAACCCAGTTCCTGAAAAAGTTATTTTTTAAGGAACAATTATGGGGAGATAGCTCCATGGCACAAGTGCCTGCCTAGCAGGTGCCAGGTTGTGAATTCCACCCTAGTCCTGAGGAAGAAAAAAAAAAAAAAAAGAATTAGAAACAATTTTTTTGTAAACATTTTCAAGTATAACACAAAGAATTTATCTTCCTAAGTTGCTTCAAAGTAAGTTGTAGACAGAAAACCCCAACATTATTCTATATACCCACAATAAAAACATGAAAGCATAAGATATTTTTAAAAATTAAAAAGCAGGGAGATAGCTCAGCAGCATAAGCACCTGCCAGCATAAGCATAAGGTCCTGAGTTCAATTCTCACTACTGCAAGAAACCCCTCAAAAAACAAAAAACAAAAACCTAGGGAATGAATATAGAATCATTACTACCACACAATCCTCAATCCCAGTTTGCATTTCACTCTTTGCTTTAAACAATGTCATTTCACTAAAATGATCAAGTGCAGAGCCAATTTCCTTAGCCCTGTAACAGTTTCTCCATCTTCCCTGACTACTGTGACCTTGATAATCTAGATTCTGAGCCAGATTCCCTTAGAATGCTACTCAGTTTTGTTTTCTCTATTGTTTTCTCATGACTGATTAATTTGGATTGTCCATCTTGGCGGAAATATCACAGATGTCATCCTGAGGAACCCTTTCACCATGTTCTATGGGGAGCATCTGATTTCGATTTGTCCCAATACTGGCAAAGATTGTTTTGATCACCTGGTTAAGATAAAGACTGTCAGGCGTTTCTACTATAAAGTTAACTATTTTTCAGACTGAGACATTTCCTTCTTCATGAAACATGTATTATTTCTATTGGTAAACACTTCCAGATATTTTATTTTTCTTTAATTTTTGTGAATCTCCATTTCATTTTTTAACTTTTTAAAATTCAAGTTGTGGCTGGCTCAGCCTGCCCTGGGGGTGGGGCTGACACAGCATGTGTTGCCGTGATAGAACCATGGTACCTGCGGTTGCCTAAGCTTGTTTAAGCATGTTTTAGACTGCTCAGCTATCTTACTGGCCCTGAATCCCCATTTTATTCAATGAGGTTTTAGTAGTCCTATTATTGTTTATTCTAATACCTAAACTACCCCAGATATGTGACTCTTCAAACTGGCTTTTGTGTCCTCATGACATCACTCATTCCCATCACTTTCTGAGCCCTTTCTTACTTTCTGCACAACAGTGCATGCCAATATCTTCTTGTGCTTTTCTCCTGGCCCCATCTTGGGATGAGCTCCATTTGCAGAGTACTGATTCCTCCTACTGGAGGACGAAGATTTGAGCAATGCTTATCCTGAAACCATAGGGTGTACCCTTGTCCTCTTCCTTCTTGTATCTGTCACACCTTGTTCTGACAGAAGACCAGCTTTTCCTACTGCACATACTGATTTATTTGCTCAGCTGCTCTGAAAGGAAGCCTCTCCTATTGCTTCCATTTTCCTCATATACAACCCATGCACCAGGGCTGTCTATGCCAGGACTGGATTCTTGGGCTTTTGACCTCTGCAGAGGCCCAGGGTCTTATGCAGTGATGGTGCTTATGCTTGATTTTATGTTGTCACCTTCTTGGGATTTTTTTTTTTTTTTTTTTTTTTTTTTTTGTGGGACCAGGGTTCAAACTCACAACCTTGCACTTGCCAGGCAGGCACTTGTGCCATGGAGCTATCTCCCCAGCCCCTCCTTTCTGAGATTCTTAAATAATTTTTCAACAAAGGACTCTGCCTTTTCTTTCCATTTTTTCTTTTCTTTTCTTTCTCCCATTTGTTTTATTCATGTTTCTAGGACCTTTGTTACATCTCCAGCCACATTCCATTTATTTATATTTAAATTTTGAGACAAGGTTTTGCTAAATTGTTAAACTGCTTGGGCTGGGCTTAAAAGGCGGGTCCTCTTGTCTCAGCCTCCTAGACTGCTGGGATTACAGGCATGTGCCACACCACATTTGGCCTTCCACTTTCTTTTGCACTTACACATTGTGTAGCCAATCCTGTTCTTCACTCTGCTTGAACTCTCCACCTTACCTGCAGCCCTCCTGGGTGGCCCCCTTATTCCCCACTCTGGCTATGTACCTTTGGTTCTGCCAGGAGCCTTCCTTTGCCAGTCCCACCCCTGGATGGAAACCCTCCTCACCTTGCTGTGATTCTTGTGTCCTGCTGTGGGCCATTCTCCATCCTCTTCAAAGGCTGACACTCCTTTGTTCTTGGCCCCATTCTCCACGGGCTTTGGACAGCTTTAGGAAGAGAAAGAAGAACTTAAGGAATTTTACTACTAGGATTGCTTTATAGCTACACATTACTATTGATGAGAGCCTGATTCTTATACTCCTGGTAAAATTCAGAGTCTTAAATAGCATATTCTAATTAATGCAGGAAGTGTAGTATACGAGAAAGTCCCAGTCTAGGGAGTGGGAGACTGGGCTCACGCTGTCAATTTGCCACTAGGAACCATATGATGTTAGACTGATCATTTCCACTCATGAACCTCTTTGTAGGCATCTGTAAATCTGAGACAGTAACACCTGCTTCCCAGGATCCAGTGGGCATTCATCAGAGTAATGCATGTGTGCACAGTAGCACTGAGCCAATGTTGGTTCTCTCTCACCCATAGCAGCCTGCAGGCTCTGAGAAGGGAAATGATTAGTCTAAAATCTAGGACCTGTTTCCACTGGCTTTGTTTCTCTTGGGCTTCTGACCCTGGTTTTTAAGCTCACGTTGCTTCTTTTCAGTAACCCTGTGATACCAGCTCTGCCAAGGGAGGCTTCACCAGTCATAGAATTAGCCTAACAAAGTACATTAGCCACCTTTTAGCCCTTACCTAGGAACTCAGTTATATCTTTGTTCTAACAGTCCTCCAACTCAAGGAAGAAATGTTACTATTGCTGCCATTTTCACTAAACTTCTACCCTTGAATTTACTTCTGACACAGCAGCAAATACTGTTTCTAAAACAGAATCAGATCATGTCACTATCCTGCTTAAACCCGCTAACAGTTGTCCACATATCTCAAAGCAATCACAACTCTACTATGGCCCACAGTGCCTGATAGAACCTGGCTCCTGCAGAATCTCCAGCTTAATTTGGTGGCAACACTCTGAAAAGACAGTACTGCTTCTGCTGCATGAACTTGCAAACAAAAGCAACATTTGACTGTAAAAGTAATGGAAGTTCTTTGTTTTTACTTTTTTTTTTTAAATATCAATTTAACATGTATTCCTCCTCCTTCCTCCACACAACTGCTTTCCTGCCCACGCCTGCCTGGCCTTGGCTTTTATTTCCCACAGTGCTATACCCGGAAACAGACTGCCACTCCTGTCCCTGCAGCCCATGCTGCTTCACTTGCTCACACTGGCTTTTGTCTACACAAGCCCTCTGCGTCCTTCAGCCCTCACTGTAAACATTGCCCTCCCAAGCAAAGTCGCCCCTATCACCAGCATTAGATGCACTGCTTTTATGGTGTGTCACACTAGCTGGCCCATTCAGTCAAAAGCTCCCGTCTTCACTTAAGCATATGAAGAGTCTTTGACAGGGTGAAAAACACTGCAACTGAGGAAAAAGTCCTGGAGTTGAGGACAACAGACTTAACTTTTTCTGTTTTGTTACAAACTTTGTGCAATGTTTCCTCTCTCTGGGACTGTTGCAGTTGTGGAAGTACAGGGGTATTATAATCTGGGACCTGACTGTCCCCAAAGGCCCCTGTATTGAATGACTGGTCCCCAGGTCATGCACTATTGGGAAGTGGTAGAAACTTTTAGTAGATGTGGCACAGTGAAGGAAGTTAGACTGTTGGGAGAATCCCCTTACCGGGGATGTTAGGATTCCTGACCTCTTCTCCTTCCATGTTTGGCTCCCTAACTACTGTGAAAGAAGCTTCCTTCTGCCATGATTACTGTGTTGCCACAGACCAAAAACAGTAGGGCTGAATGACTATGGAATGAAACAACTGAAATCATAAACCTTTTCTGTTAAGAAGTTTATTACCTCAGGTATTTTGTTAGTGTTGGAAAACTGACTAGCTCAGGGAGGCCTCTATGTGACCTTGATATTCACATCATCATCCATCCCTCCATTCATCCATCCATCCACTCATTCACTCACTGAAGCTTAAGGACCCTATCCCCTGTGTCAGGATGCTGATGCTAAAAATTCAAAGAAAAATCGAAAGCAGAGGTTCACAGCAAACAGAGAGTGACACACCAAAACTATTCAGTAAGGTCATATATACACATTCATATACTACAGTGAGACCAGTCAGATATTGTGTGACCCCAGAGGAAGTAGTCATTAGTTCAGACTTGGGAGTGATTTTCACTAAAATGTCCTTGGAGGACAAGTAAAAGTGCTGCCAGGGATCTGTCTTACAGGCTTGCTGGGTGTGTGTCAGCTCTTCGGGAAACTGTCTCTAGTTTTACATTTCTTATTGATCTTCTGCAAGACTTTGGCTTTCTAGTCCTACCCTTTTAAAAGTTCCTTGCCAGGGATGCCTGAGCAATCTTTCAAAACGCATCTTCCTGTTGCCCAAGATTAAACCCAGGTTCCTAGGCAAGGCAGTCAGATTCTTCTCCACTGAGGGCACCTCCTCTTCTAGCCCCTTTGCCTGCTGCCTTCCTGTGCAGCCTTTGTTTCAGCCACATTGGCTCTGCCAGTGGCATGTCCTCTGCTCTGTACTTTTGCTCATATTTTTCTGTTTAGCCTTTCCTAAGGAGTCTATGTGGACAGGATGCTGCAGTTAGAATTGCATTGTAGGTCCCTTTATTCTGTCTTTACGTCATCTCAATTATTGCACTTAGCACTTCACACTAAGATGATCTGTGAAGTCCCTTCAATCAGTAATTTGTCTGTCTCATTTCTTAGGTATAGTGTTCAGGGTGACCAACTGACAAAAGTCTAATGGGTGTTTGACTAAATAAGTAAGTGAACGGGAAAAAGAGGCTCTGCTGAAAGGAAAGGGACAGATTTAATTAAGCTTGAAACATCTAAGATCAGCCTTTCCTGGGGCTTCAGATTTGGCTCAGTGGCATAGCATGGGATCCTGGGTTTGATTCCTGGTACCAAAACAAAACAAAACAAAAAAAAACAAAACAAAAGATCAACCTTCCCCAACCTGCTCTGATTTACCCAGTGCTTCAGCCCCATAAGGTAGGAAAAGAAAAACAAAATCAATTGGGATGTCATCCTGAAAACAATGTTTGATTTCAATATCACCTTAGTCTGTTGCTACAAGAAAACATAACACCAAATAATTTATGAAGAGTGTAAGGTTTTTTTGGCTCATAGTTTTAGAAGTTGGGAAATCCAAGAGGATGGCATCTGCTGAGGGTCTCTTGGCTACATGGCAACATGGCAGAGGATATCACATGTTTAAACAGAGCCAGGCACAGGGCCCGGCAGGATGGCTCAGTGGTCTAAAGCGCCTGCAGGCAGCTGTAGGGACTGTGGTTCAATCCCTGGCACCACATGCTGCGCCAGCCCTGCCCTCAGGGCAGGCTGAGCCGGCCATAAAAATAAATAAAACAAACAAACAAAAGTTGTGAAACAAGAAAAAATAATAATAAATAAATTAAAAAAAATAAACAGAGCAAGGCATCATAGTGACCCAACTCTCATGACCTCATCTAACCCTAATTATCTTCCAAAGGCCCCTCTTTTAAATAGAATTAATATAGAATTTGGGGATTAAATTTCCAGCACATGAACTTTTGAAGTATACATCCAAACTACGGATATCCAAGCCATTTCTGATCCAAACAGACATAAATACTTAACTGTTTTATCAGACTTATTTTTGTGGTAGTGGGGATTGAAGTCAGGACCCTGTACTTGCCAGGTAAGTGCTTATTTTACTGAGCTATCTTCTCAGCCCTATCAGACGGACCTCGGTTCAAACTCATGACCTTGCACTTGCCAGTCAGGACTTGTGCCTCAGAGCTATCTCCCCAGACCCTTGTCTTTTTGAGACAGGGTCTCGCTATGCAGTTGTAGCCCAGGCTGGTCTCGAACTCGCATCAATCCTCCTGCCTCAGCCTCCTGAGTGCTGGGATTATAGGCGTGAGCCACCACGCCCAGCTACCTCCTATCAGACTCTTAATCATCCTTGAAAACTTAGGGGAAGCTGGCTCTGATCTTGCCTATCAGTCCCTGAAGAGTCAGGCTAAACTTTAAGCCTCTTCCTGTCACTACATGGATCTTGTACTATTTAGCAAAGTTATAACTGAGGTTCTCTTAGCTTGGTTGAATTTCTCTGGGAGATAGAACACTATAATTTATAATTATAACTATAATTTATAGTTATAAATGCTATAACTTTCAAGCTTTATGTTTAAACAGCTATATTATGGAATAGGATGCAAATACATCATATATATATTTGGTACAGAGTCTTGCTACTCTACTCAGACTCATAGCAATCCTCTTGTCTCAGCCTCCCTGTAGATCCACAGATCTTGGTGCTGCTGAGTTGAAGTAGATGAAATTTTGGATTTCTCAAGTACTTTCCCTTTAATAAACACATGACCACATACCCTAAGCTTTCATCATAATGTTTCTGTTCAATGTTTCTGAATAGGAAACAATGTGATATCCATGTGATTCAGCCCTGAAGCCAGCATGCTTGATTTTTATGAAAAACTTAAAAAATATGGAGCTAGGGATTAAAGCTAGCTTTGCACATGCTAAACACCTACTCAATAGCTACAACCCTGCCCGCTAAAACAAAATTTTAATGAATTTATTATATGTCAGGTCTTCCACTAACGTTTCACATATATTGACTTAATTCCAATAGCATCCCTGTTACTGTCTTATGAAAATGAAAACTGAAGGGGGGGGCAGGGAGCACTGTGGTAGACTTTTGCTTTGGGACAACGCCAGAAGGTGGGAGCCAAAATTCCAAGTGTCTTACTTCTTTGGTGTAAGACTCTAAAATACAGTGTTTCTTTTGCTACATTAGCTCAAAGAGAGTCACACTTTGGGGTGTGTGTGTGTAGAAGGCAGACCAAAATCCAGCAGAATTATCCTGTGCTATTTATTACAGAAGCAACTGTTATGGATTCTGTAGTCTACACGGAGGAAAGGGTTGCACTTTCACATTAAAAAAGGAATCCTTATTCTCTTCTCTCAGACACTAGTGATCCAGAGATGAATCCGACAAAGTCCTTTTGCACGCGTATGTGTGTGGTGGGGGTTGGAAAAGGAGGGTAGTTACCCGTCTATTAAAAAAACAACGCAACAGAAGGATCAAGACTGCAAAGTTCCTAACACAGGGTCTTAGAAAAGAGCGAAGCCTTTTGGTGGGAAGCTTTTGCCCCAGCTGAATTTGATGGATAAGTTAGCATTAGTCAGACAGCAATGAGTAGCCCAATATAAGCAACCCACCCGCAAAGATGAAACAGCGTTCCGGGCGGCAGGCGCACCTTGTGGTTCACCGTATTAGTGGAGCGCGAGCAGGGCGTGGACTTGCGGTTGGAATTGGTTGTGTAGGAGCTGGAGTCACTGTCTGACCAGTATCTTCATACCTCCCGCCTGGCAGCTCCGCTGAACCATAAACCATTGCTTTTCAGCTGATGAGAACACCTTAGGGTAAGCACTTGCGACTCCGCTGCTGCAAAGCGAGTCCCTGCCTTTCTCCGAGGTCCGTTACCATGGCAACTAGGTTAGGGCGGAAGTGGCTCAGAAAACTGAGTCTCACTAATCAGGTGACTCTCCAGTCTTCTGCACGTGACATTAGGGCCTAGGCGCGCTCTACCTAACCAAGACCCCGCCCCCCATCCTTTACTCACAATTGACAGCTAGCTAGAGGAATGGTCTTCGCAGTTCTGCCGGGAGACTCCGCCTCCTGATAGTAAAACAACCAATCAGTTCGGGACAGAAAGAAGCAACGCCCCAGGTTTCACCCGGCTTGACAGACGCAATTGAGGCCATCCACTAGTCCCTCCGCCCCCAGCTCACTCCGGCGATGGATGTACTTACCACCCAATAGCATGGCCTTCAGCTGCCGTTGGGTTCCGCCCCACTGAGAGTGGAACCAATGAGTGAGCCGGGACTCGGCTGAGTGGAGGGGGTTGCACTGCGGTAATATGGCTCTTCCTTAGCCAGCATAGGCAACCAGCGCCGGGACCGAGTCGTCTTGCGTCTGGGCTGTAGGAGCTCGACAGGTCGTGGCTAGAAGGTGGCGACGGATGCTTGAGGGACGTCCGCCCCGCCGCTGGGCGGCCGCTGCGTCGAGATGAGCGCCTCTGCGTCGCTCGGGGGCCAGGTTCCCCAGCCACCCCCGGGCCCGGCGACCGCACTACCACCGGGTTCTGCCGCGCGGGCCCTGCATGTGGAGCTGCCCTCTCAGCAGGTGAGCCCGTCGGTTCTCGGCACTGGGCGGGGACCCGGGAGACGCCGCTGGATACCCTGTGGGCTCCGGTTCGCGCGTCGCAGCCTCGAGCCCGGGAGAAGAGGCCGGGGGAACTCGCAGGTCTGAGGAGGGCTGTCAGGAGTCCGTGAGGGGAGAGGTCCCGCGACGGACGGGCCTCTGAGCACACCCCGTGTCCCTGGAGAGTCCGGTTCCTGGCTCTCAAAGAGCCCACGAAAGTCTCTAGTCTCCTCGCCCTGCAGGGCGCCGCGGCTTCCCTCGCGCGGACCCTCCCCTCAGCCCTCCCGGGAAGGCGCGGGCAAGTTCGGGCACCCGGAGGCGCTTTCCCTTTCTCCTACCGGAATAAACCAGGCGGGACTCGCTGCGGGAACCGCGAGGAGTTGGGGTCTAGCTCTTACTCTCATCGTCCCTTATTAAGCGCTCTTCTGAGCTCGGAGAAATGTGTTTGGGACTTGGGGATTCCCTTTCAATTCTCAGATCTTAAGGGACGCATCGTGGTAAGGAGCGGAACACTTCTCCTTTTTTCCTCTCTATATCTGGAAGAAGGATCTGATGTATATATTCACACTTCCATCCATCCTTTAGGCCTTTGGGGGCTTCGGGGAACTACATTGTAGCGATTAAGGAAGAGGGAACGGTAGTTGGGAATCTAGCAAAATTTTCTGTGACAACCGCGTGTCTGTGGAGTACGTTTTCCCTCCTGTCCAGCAATGGAGCCCTCCTTTGCTGCGTAAACGGGAGACTTTTGAGTAGTTTAAGCATCAAAGAGAGTTAAATTATCCCTTGCTATTGTTTACTTTCCTCTTGTTCTTCCGTTCAAGAGACCAGGAGAAACTGTTAGTAGCCATCTAGGGCTCACTGTGCAGGATTTGTGTGGTGCAGAGTGCTCTGTGGGCTTTAGTCCACTGAGTCCTCAACTCCGCACGGCTGTTTTTTTTTTTTTTAATCGTTTTAAAGCTTTAAAGTTCATAAGTAGCGTGGTTGGGTCCTAGAATCCTAGATCCTGTAGCTCATGCTTGCACACATGACAGAGCAAGTTTCTTTATATTTTCTTTGTAACTTTCCATCCCTGCTGGGGGCGCTTAGGAAGGAGTCTGAGGAGGAAGGCGGAGGTAGTGGAGAAAGGGTGCGGAAGCAATGGAAGGGACTCCTTGGTGGGCAAGGGGGAGGCTCCTGGATGGGAGCAGAGGGTTGGGGATAATAGCCCCCTGTGGTAACTGCTGAGTGGTGAGGCATAATTGTTTATGGAAACAGCGCTTTTTGTGGTAGGACAGGATTTAAAAGACCCCAGGGTACATATGTTCTGGTTTTGTTGGGCAGGGAGTTTGGGGTCAGTACCAGGTGTTTGAGGGTACTGAGTTTTGTATTATGTTATAAGGTCCTGGGAAAGGGTAAACGTGAGTCTCCAGGTTTAGTATTAAGTGAAGCTCTGTATTGAGTGAGAGGTGGACTGTGAGGGTGGGTACTGGGAAAGGCAGAGGTGGGCTCTGTTAGAAAAGGTGTGGAGAAATCCTAAGGAATTGAGGGCCCAAGAAAGTTGCATTTTGGGGGAGCTTTGAGAACATGTGGGATGAGGAAAGCGAAAGCATCATTTATTTCATAGAGGCTGTTATCTGATAACAGTTCTCTGTTTAGCACTAAGGAAAATAATCCAAACAAATTATCCATAGAATCAGCTGCATGTGTTAGTGTTTGTCAGACTTTTGGATTGGTGCCCAGACATATAGTGGCTTAAGTGTACAGCTGAACACTATGAGTGCTGAGTGTGCTATTTACAGCTTACTGGGGGTGTCATCCTTTTTGAATTCTTGGAAGGCAGCCTATACAAAAGACACTTTTACTTTTGTACTAGATATGAATTGAGCTTTCTGGATCAAAATGTTCAGTCTTTTAGAAATTATATAATATTTATAAAGCAAATGTTTTGTCAATGTATTACCTGTATAGAGTTAAAATGCACAGCTTTTTATACAGCTTGACGAATTGTCACAAAATATAAATGAATTCCAAGTCCTTCTTGCTTTCTCTCCCTTTCCAGATGAACTGTTTTCTTGATTGCTAACACAGAAGATCAGCTTTTGTCTTCTTGAACTTTATATAAATAGAATCATGCAGAATGTATTTTTTTATGTTTAGTTTCTTTCATTATTGTGAGAGTAATAGGGAATGTATGTATAAAATTTGTTTTCTTGGCATTTATTTTGTTATTTTTTTATATATGCCATTGGCAAAATTGCAAAGATTTGGATAAAAGAGCCCATTATGAACTTTTCTTTTAAATAGCACTTTGAAAATTGTACATTTTAGTACCTGTTAAGCTAGTTGGCAAGGTGTCAATATTTCTAAGTAAATGAGCAAGCTCGGTGATTTTTAGTATTTCTGTGATAAAGTTGATTATTTCAGAGTGAAGACTCAGTGATTACAAGCCTGCCTAAAACCAGTTACTCAGCTTCAGCACTGTTGACATTTTGAGTAGGGGAAAAGCTATGTGAGGTAACTCAGGTGCACAAGTGCCTGCCTGAGAAGTGTAAAGTCCTGAGTTCGATCCCTGGTTCCGCCAAAAAAAGAAAAGAGAAGAAAAGAAAAGCAAAGCAAAGCAAAGCAAAGCAAAGCAAAGCAAAAGGCTATGTGAGTGAGCTGTGTCTCTGGACTCAGGAGATTCCAGCAGTACCTTCCTAGTCCTAATAAGCAAAAATGTATTCGCCGTTTGGGGAGATAGCTGAGTGGTATAAGCACCTGCCTGGCAAATGCAAGGACCTGGATTTGATCCCTGGTATTATGTGCCCTGCTGCCCTGCATGCCTATGAAACTGGGTATGGAGACACATACCTGTAATCCCAGCACAGAGGAGGCTAAGACAGGGGGATCACTGTAAGTCTGAGTTGTGTAGCAAGACCCTGTACCAAATAAATAAACAAACAAGCAAGCAAACAAATGGATTTTAAAAAATGCATTCACATTACAAGGTTTTGGTTTTATTTTACTTTTTATATTTTAGTACAGAGTCTACAGGATCTACATGGTCTCACTACACAGATTGGACTCCTAGGGTTTTTGTTTTATTGTTGTTGTTGTTTTTTTTTTTTTTTTTTTTTTTTTTTTTTTTTTTTTTTTTTTTTTTTTTTTTTTTTTTTTTTTTTTTTAATTTTTGAGACAGGGTCTCACTGTGCAGTTCAGGCTGGCCTTGAGCTCACTTTTTGTAGCCCAGGCTGGTCTCGAACTCACAACGATCCTCCTACCTCAGCCTCCCAAGTGCTGGGATTACAGGCGTGAGCCACCACGCCCGGCGGGTTTTTGTTTTAAAATAGAGATTTCCCCTGCTATTTTCTTTCTTTTATTTTTATTTTTTATTTTTTATTTTTTATTGTTTTTTGTTTGTGTGTGTATGGTACTGAGTATCAAACTTGGGGCCTTGAACTTGGCAGCCAGTCTTCATGAAGTCCCACTGACTCCAAAAGTGCTTATAGTGTTTAAAATATTACTTCTGAAGTATGGCTTTTGTTGACCCATCTTTCCCCAGAAAAGGATTTGTTTATGCTTAACGGGTAAAAACTATAAGACCTAATTTTCTTACTTTAGTTCACTGATCTTATAAAATGTTAATACTACTTAACTCCTGAACATTTTCTATGTGTGGGTACTGATGAGCATAGACCACATCAGCTCCTCTGCTGTTGCTGCTGTTTTTGCTTTTTTGTGATCCTTAGCTGTATTTTCAGTATGAGCAGTTACATGTTTTTAATACTATTGTCTTTAATTTTTTTTTTTTTTTTTTTTTTTTTTTTTTTTTTTTTTTTTTTTTTTTTTTTTTTTTTTTTTTTTTTTTTT
>PVJA010019896.1:0-37737 GCA_004027025.1 Myocastor coypus
TTTTTTTTTTTTTTTTTTTTTTTTGGTATTTTAGGGAAGGATCTACAGGGTGTTCAGGGTCTCACTACTAGATCAGGCTTGTAGTGATCCACTGTTTACAGCCTTCCAAGAGCTGGGATTATAGGCCCACACTACCATGCCCAGTCTCAATTGCCATCTCAGCACACCCTGAGGGTGGGGCCAGGCATGGCAAGCTGGGGATTGAACCTAGCCCCTGTTCCTGCACCTGCTTGCTGGCACTTTAATCCACTGAACTATTTGGCTGGCCCTACCTCTGGCTTTTTAAGGGATGGTTTAAATATATTTTTTCCTTATAATGGGTCATACTTCCCAGATTTTTTCTTTTTTTTTAGTACTGAGACTTGAACTCAGGTTTTCAATTTGCCAGGAAGGTGCTATGCCACTGAGCTATATCCCTGGCCCTGCTTCATAGATTTTTGTTTGTTTTTGTATATCCTGTAATTTTTGTTGAAAAGTGATCATTTGAATGATTCTAGAAATCTAGATTCTCTAGAAACTGGATTCTCCTACTCCTTTCTCCAGCGTCTGAGGTCTTTTGTTTGTTTGTTTTAATTATTGAAGGCTGTATTTCTTGTCACTGTTGAGGTCTCTGCTTCTTCAGAGGTTTCCTGGAAGCTTCAGAATTAAAGAAAACAAACAGACAAACAAACTAAGGTGAAACCATATGCCCTTCAAAGCAAGCAAATAAACAACCCAGCAGCTCCCTGCGGCCCTGAGTCTGGATCTTGGTGGCGCGGGGCACTCTCACACTTACGTGGAGTAACCGGGGCTATAGCTTAATGGCACAGTGCCTACCCAGCAAGTGTGAGGATGTGAGTTTGATTACTGGTACAAAATACAAACCAAACCAAAACAAAATGAAAAACACTTATGCGGGTCTGCTCAGTGCCTCAGCATCAGCCTGGGTGAAATCTCAGGGTCTTTTTAGGTCGTTTCTGAGTAAGCCTCTTGTCCTGGCATGGATGTATGACTTTCTCAGTTTTCCTGTAGGTTGGTTATATACACAAGTGCTTCTGAGAGACCTAACTTCCCAAGTAATGTCCCCTAGCTTTTCTTCTTGGGCTTTAAAAGTAGTTTTTTGCATCCTATATTTTCCCCTCAATATCCAAGGGTTGTTACTATGCCTATTATCTGTCTGTTTGTCTGTCTTCTATCACCTATATACTGGCAGTCTCTTGATGTGTTGTTCAGGCTGGCCTCAGACTCCTGGGATCAAGCACCCTCTTGCTTCAGCTTCTTGAGTAGCTGAGACTACAGGGATGTGGCTTCTTACAGCTTCTTGGACACAGGTTGCTTCGCTGGCTTGAGTTACCTACAGCAGAGACATGACCTAACCCAGTCTGTCAGGGAGCCCCAGAGCAGCTGGGGTAAACTTACACAATAATTTGCAAGGGTAATCTGCTTTCGTGCCCCTCTGGAACCAGGGCCCAAGGCCCACAGTGGGGACACAGGCTTGCTTCTGCCATCTCAACACTGCTATCACCGAATGAAAGCAGCAAAAAGACAAATAAAAATGCCACTGACTTTTCTACTGTTTTCAAAATGTCTTTGTCTTAATTTGGCACTCAATTGGTTACCATAAACCTTGGTTTTCCAGAGTTCTTGCAAAGTTGTTCTTTTATATTTCTGATTGTTTCTAAAGGTTTTTTTTTTTTTTTTTGGTGTGTGTGTGTGTGTGTGTGTGTGTGTGTGTGCTTTTTAAAAATTTTGTTGCTTTTTAGTATTTTTGTTGGGAAGAGGAGGAACGAGAGAGCTTGCAGCTGCTTGCTGCACTGTGCTGCTGCCCTTGTTGCCATTTGCCCTTTTCTCCCCTGGTGTTAGGAACTGAACGACAGGGCCTTGCACACACTAGGCAAGCATCAGCTCTTAGTATGCTTGTGGTAGCTGATACATTGTGTCCACTTGAGGAAGCTGGGCTGGATGGACAGCTGCCGAGGGCCTGCCCTGGGACGTGATTGGTTCCACCCTGGGGTGTAATTGGTTCTATCCTAGGGCCAGATGGGCCACCCCAGCGTGACTCAGCACAAAAGGTATATAAAGAGGAGTTGAGGAAGACTTTGTACAGCCCTGTAATGCCCAGCTTCCTTGGAGAAGTCCTGGTCTTTGGAGGAGCTTGATCTTCCCAGCCGCGCCACTTTGGAGGAGCTTGAAGCTTCACAGCCACGCAGAACTTGAAATAGTGAGGCTTGATGGATGCTGCTGCTCCTTCTCTGCTCTTCATTGTTTTCTGCTGACAAGAGCTGTGTCATTTGCCTTGGAGTCAGTGGAGTATGAATTGAAGCCTCCACAAACTGTGAGCTATATAAACCTTTCCTTCCTTCGTTTCAAGTGTCGTTATTTGTCCCAGCAATGAGAAAAAAGTAACTAAGACGACCCTGAACTTTGTTCGACTTACAAAGTTCCTCTCATTTCTGCAGTGACTTGATACTTCGGAGTGGCCCGAGGCCTTTGTTGTCCAGTTTCTATCTGTGGTGGCAAAGGAGATCACCTCCAGTGATGACAGCAGTTTCTGTGTGCCCCTGAGTCTTCAGTTCCAGCATGGGCTCTGCATTAGATCCAGCTATGGAGGTTTTAACAGATAGAGGTGCTCAGAATCCTTGGAGAACGGAAAACTCTAAGAGCACCTAGCAGAAGAAAAACACACAGCTGCAGTTCTTTCTAGAGCTAATTATGAAGTGTGATACATTTTCAAACACCAAGCCAATTATTATGGTAGTCCTAGTAACAATTATTCTTGAATAATGAGATTAAAATGTACTTACAGAACTGATTATGGAAATTCCAACGTTTTTCATTCATGAAAATTTATTTTGCTTCAGTAAAGGCAGAACAAACTGTTTAAAATTAACAAAATAATTAACTTCGATAGCAGTAACGTATACACCTGAATTAGTTTTTTGAATTATATAGTTATTATACATCTGTATGGATATCTTGTTCTACCTGTACAGTGTATATAATTTTTTGACCTAATGCTTCCTTTTTGAGTGTATATAATTTGATAGGCAGATAATTATTCAAAGAAATAGAATTTTCAAAGTACTTAACATAGTGTATAATCTTTCTTTTCTTTTGTGAGTGTGTGCAGTGGATCCAACCCATAGCCACGTTCATCAACTACCCCTGAGCTACACACATCCCCAGCTCATTTTTTAAATTATTATATCCTGATAGGAAAAATAGATCAGTAAGATGTATCTCTAAACACATAGTTCCATCAGTAGTATGATGGCATTGCTCATTTATGTAGGTTAACTTTCTTAGGATTCTTTTTTTTTTTTTTTTCCCGGAACCCAGAATTGAGCTAAGGCCCTTTGCTTGTCAGGAAAGCACTTATTCTATTGAGCTATCTCCCCAGCCCAGGATCCTTGACTTGTAGGAAAATTTCCATTTAATGTGAGCCACTAATTCAAGAATTCTATTTTTTTAAAGATTTATTTATTTATTTATTTTTATGGCCGGCTCAGTGGTGCCAGGGATCGAACTGCGGTCCCTGAAGCCGCCCAAGCTTTCCTAAGCAGGCACTTTAGACCACTGAGCCATCCTGCTGGGCCCAAGAATTCTATTTTTTTTTAAATGTATTTAATACAAGGTCTACAGGGTCTCACTAGGTAGATTGGATTCAGAGTGATCCTCCTGTTTTTAGCCTCCCAAACGCTGGGATTACAGGCTTGCATTACCACACCCAATCTCAAGTGCCAACTCAAGAGGGCTATGGGGCTGGGGCCAGCACAGCAGGCTGGGATCCAACCTGCTCCATGTGTCTGCTGAGGCAGGCTCTTTAATCCACTGAGCTATCTGGTTGGCCCATGAATTCTTCTTTTTTTTTAGAATTTTCAATTTAATTTTTTTCTTGTTTCAGAACTTTTGTTTATTTATTTATTTTTATGGCTGGCTCAGCCTGCCCTGAGGGCAGGGCTGGTGCAGCATGTGGTGCCGGGGGTCCAACTGCAGTGCCTGCAGTCACCTAAGCTTTCCTAAGCAGGCGCTTTAGACGACTGAGCCATCTGAGCCATCCTGCCCTGGCCCATGAATTCTTGAGCTCCTTCATGGAAGACAGCTGCTGGCTCTTCTGGGTTACAGGTTCTCAAACTGTCCCTGAAACCTTCTTGATGTAGCCATTTGCAGGAGCTGCTTTCCCCTCCTCTGTCACCTGCCTTTCTTGGTAAAAGCAATCTGCATCTTCCCACTTTAGTTTGGCCTCCAGATGAAAGGTGTTCATTCATTTATTTCTTTTCCACAAACACCAGTCTATTTACATCCCCCCCCCCTTTTTTTTGTCTTTTTGAGACAGGGTCTCACTATGCAGCTCAGGCTGGCCTTGAGCTCACTTTTGTAGCCCAGGCTGGTCTCAAACTCATATCGATCCTCCTGCCTCAGCCTCCCATGTGCTGTAGGCATGCACCATCATGCCCGGCTAGAAAGTGCCTTTTTTAAAAAAAGAAATGTACATAACTTTTCCCTAGTGGAGGCACTTTGATATTTACTCCTAAAGCAGGAATTTCAAGAAGAAAGCCTCAGAACAACAATTTATTTTTTTGCTGATTTACTTTCTGAGACAAGGTATTGCTCTGTAGCTTAGGCTGACTTTGAACTCAGTATGTAGCCCAGGTTGACCTTGAACTCACTGTGATCATTCTGTCTCAGCCTCTTGAGTGTCAGGATTACAGGCATGCACATCACATCTAGAAGAACAACAATGTAAACCATGAAATGAATGCTTTCTTCTTGATTACCATTTCTTTTAGTGGCTGAAGCTCTGATGAGTTTACTATGTGACCAATGTGCACTATGTTTCCAGGACCCCAAACTATCTTTTTTCATGTTGGCTGAAGGGTCAGGGATTAAAGTATGGCCTATGCCCATCGCTGCTTGCGTGTATGCTTTATCTCATGAAGTGCTTATCACCAGGAAGGCAAACGAGCTTTCATAAAATGTGCCTTGCAAAGAATAAACTAAAGAAGCCTTATGAGAAGATGTAGTTAATCCGTCCTAATGCTGGCTAGGCCCTGTTTCAGATCCAGAGTGACGAGTCTTGGTCAAACATGGGAGCCTGCCCGTGGGTGACATTTCTCTGATGGAGAGTCACCACAGAACCCTGGCCACTGGAAGTCTCCTTTAGACAAGGAGGGATTTATTAAAGGAATTAATATCTTTGAAGGCTCACGCAGCAATCTGATTTCCCTACAAGACAGGCAAACGGCAGAGATTTCAAAACACTGGCTAGAAAACATCAATAGCCAATCCTGCTGATTTAATTTTTTCAATCCCTCGGGCATCAAAAGAAGTTGTGACTTGTCCACATTTGCATCCAAAGCAAAGCAATATTGTAAATTAAAAATGGCTGGAGCTTAGCTGGTTGCATCTCATTTTTAATTAGTTGAAGTTTCACAATATCTGTGAACATTTCTTCAGCTGAGAAACTAAAGAGCTTCCTCACATTTGCTGTGAACAAAGTGCAGAAAGTATTTGGTGACATTCACTTGACAGGCCAAGAAAACACATCTTAGATTCAGCTGCCTATCACAAACACTAAAAGAAATTATCTAATTGTGTCTATTTCTCGGCATTCTATTGTTAAGTAAGCAGATCTATCCTATTGTTTTAAACCAGCTGGGAATTCACAAAACATATACTGCTCAGTGACTGAAGTCGAAAATGCAAACAGAGTCTGACAACATAAGACACTGAGATCACCAAAGTGTGAGAAAAGCAACTGATCTCGCCTTAGGCACTTTATGCCTAAAATACGAACCTGTAGAGGTGACAGTGGTGTGGGCCCAGACATTGATGTCAGGTTTTCCTCTGAGACTAAAAGTGAAAAAGAAGGAGCTGGGGAGATAGCGCAGTAAACTAAGTGCTTGCCCAACAAGCATAAGGTTGTGAGTTCAATCCCCTGTTCCGCAAAAAAAAAAAAAAAAAAAAAAAGTGAAAAAGAGATCAAGAGATCCTGTGATACATAGGACTTACTGTCATTCATTCAGCTGGAGGCCAGCTCCTATTGTCCCAACTCCTCCAAGGCTGGGCTAAGAAGGTCACTTGAGCCCAGGAGGTCCAGACCACCTGGAGCAAAGGCGTTTCTGCCTCAAAAAACAGAAACTATATGCATATATATTTATATATATTTTTTCTGACATCACAAAGCTCATAATTATTTGTAGACAATTTTAGCCTTAAATAATATACACCTGTGATCATAGTATTTGGGAGACTGAGCAGGAGGATCACTATGAGTTTGAGATCAGCCTGGGCTACAAAATGAGTTTAAGACCAGTCTGAGCTGCATAGTGAAACCTGTTGGGAGCTAGCAGGAAGCCAGGAAATTTGATCAAGTGTGTGTAGGTGGGACTGGGCTGGGCAGAAAGCTACCCCAGTGCTGAGAAAAACATCCTGCCTGGTTCAATATAGAGATAAGGACCAAGCATCTTAAGTAGAGAACAATAAAGCCCAAGGACAGCTGCAGGGAGTTCTGGTTGTCTCCTCCCCTGCTTGGAATGTTTTCAATTTCCCCAAAGCAGTTATGCAAATTCTTTAGCCTGTCCTTAAATACTCAATAAAAGTAATATCCTTCTGAGGGTCTAGGTTCACTTTGAGAGAGACAAGTCTCGGTGAGTCCTCTGAGCTACCTTCATCAGGTCTTCTCGTCGTTTCTTTCGGCATCGACACCAGAACAACACAACAGAAACCCTCTTTCAAAAGACAAAACAATACTCTGTAAATAGATAGGTAGAAAAAAAAAATAGGTAGTTCTGGGAGCACGTAAATGTCTATAAAATAGGAAGAATATATATATATATATGAATATATATAAATGTATATGAATATATATATATATATAATATATATATATGATGCTACATTAATGTATGCAATTGGTACTTTGTCAGCTATACTTAGTCTTACTCAAAGATGTGTTACTAGAAATCTAAAATAAGAAGAAGCCAAGAGCAAGAATTTGTCAGTGTGTCCTCAGAGTGGGCTTGGGCGGAGAACCTTGGAAGTGTACAGTGAAGATGGTTGTGTCCAGTAAGCTTGAGGTCATTTGTCAAGGTCATCTGCTGTGGTTCCAAGGTGATTCATCAACCTTCAGCTGCAATGTGGCTTCTCACATGGATTTTCCTATAGAGACTGCCACCCCCCCATCCCTGCTGGAAAATTGAGCTTTTACACTGAGCTACGTACTCAGACCTTCTGATATTTTTTATTGAGACAGGATCTTGCTACACTGCTATATCATCTAGGGTAGGTTTGAACTTATGATCCTCCTGCCTCAGTATCCCAGAGAGGTACAGTTACAGAAGTGCACCACTGTGCCTGGCTGTAGTGCTCACTATGAATAAATCAGCATCCTTGTCTCTGTGTAAGCATCTTAGGAGTTTTGTTATCATAAATCTGAGCCTCTCTGGGTATTCTGACAAGAATTTCTAGCATAAGAATCACTAAGGGAGCTTATCAAACACACAGATTCCTGGAATCATGCAAGACTATCATACAGAATTAGGATCTCTGAGAAGGAGGAGGAGGAGGTCTACAATCTGTATTTCTCAAGTAAGTCTAACGTACAGTCAAGTCTGAAAGTCACTGTGAAGCAGGGCTCACAGCGAGTGGGTACCAAGCCATCTTCCCAGGTAACAACATTTACAACCACAACAACATGCTTCAGTACTTCTTAGCAGAGCTTGGTGGACCCTTCTTTTCCCCATCTTGTTCCTCGCTGTCTTTCTCAATCATTCCATACTTCAACCCTCTAAGGATACAACTTTCATGGCTCTGGGCCTCACATTTTTTTTTTTTTTTTTTTGTCTTTTTGAGACAGGGTCTCACTATGCAGTTAAGGCTGGCCTTGAGCTCACTTTTGTAGCTCAGGATGGCCTCGAACTCGCACCGATCCTCCTGCCTCAGCCTCCCGAGTGCTGGGATTACAGGCGTGTGCCACCACGCCCACCGGCCTCACATATTTTGAAGGATTTTCTTTTTTCTTTTTGGAGGCAGGACAATAAGCAGCATCCCCATCCCTTGAATTTCAAAACTAGTAATGGCAGCAGTTTGAGAGCAAATTATCACTCTTATTGTGGATGATGCTAGATTAGGGAATGTGATTTTTAAATTTTTTACAAGAATACAAAATGGTTAAAAAAACATTAGAAATGATATAAAATTTCATTACAAATAATAGGATTTTGACAATGGTTGTTCTACTGTATAATGTCCTTAAATTAGTTGTTTAGGTTGAGGATGTGATTTAGACGTAGAGAATGAAAGCTTTCTTAACTGTTAACCTTCAGCATTAGAAACGTTGACCATTTTTCCTAGGAAGAAAGAACTGGTTACACTTCTGGCTTCTTTTTTATTTTTTGGCCTGCTCAGTGCCCCCTGAGGTGGGGCTGGCATGGCATGTGGTGCCAGGATCAAATGGTAATCCCCTGTGCTTGCTTAAACTTACACTTTAAACTGCTGAGCTATCTTGCCAGCTTGTTCTGGCTTCTTCTCCTTCTTTTTTTTTTTGGTTGGACCAGGGTTCAAACTCATGACCTTGCACTTGCCAGGCAGGCAGTTATGCCACAGAGCTATCTCCCTGGCTATGGCTTCTTTCTCATTGGCAACTGATGACTGCTAAACTTCGATACAGCCACGTCAATCAGACAAGGGAAAAAGCAAGGAAGAGACCTTGCTAAGCCTGCTGAGTTCTTGGTGCTAACTCTCTAATCAAAATAAGGAGTCAGTGACAGAAGGGTGGGATGTTTCTTGATATAGAAGACTTCCAGGAGAGCAGAGTTCCTCTCCCAGCAACAGGCTGCATCCTGGGTGACTGAGCTCTTCCTCACGAGCTCCTCTTAGTTGGATGCCTGAATCCTCCTCATCTCCCAAGATGTTTACTCTCTGAGGAAGCTCAAAGGAACCAAGAGAAGCATTCCCACCTTTGTGCAGTTATGGGACTTTAAGTGACTGAGTACCATCCTTGCCCTGTCCCTGCGTTCTCCTCCTAGTGCAGGTCTGTGGCTTACATGTCTTTAGGTTTCCACAGTAGATGTTCCAGGGTCTTTTGCTGAGTGACTGTGAAAAAGATGGTAAACTGAGGATATTTTTGGAGTTACACAGCCTATCTTTTTTTTTTTTTTTTTTTTTTTTTCCAGTACTGGGGTTAGAACTCAGGGTCCTGCACTTGCCAGGCAAGTGCTTATTCTACTGAGCTATCTCCCTGTCCCCCAACTGAAGATATTTTTGAAAGCTTCATTTGATTATTAAGACCAACAAGAAGACTACCAATTATTTCCCTTTATAGAATTTTCTATTCGCTAAAACTTGGGTAACAAATTTGTGGCCAAGGGATATGTTGCCCATTGAGAACATCCCAGAAGTGCAGTTGGCCTCATTGCCTGTGCATGGCATGGACTGACCCGAAAAAGGACCCCTTTGGCTAGAATAATTTCATCTACCTATACTTAGAATGGTAGGTAGGGTAATAAGGGCTCATTTAAAGAAAAGTCTCAATGAAGCAGAAGCTACTAATAGAGGCTACTTCAAGTAAAACTTAAAATTTCAAAGTTTGCTTACTTTATTTTATTATTATTATTATTATTATTATTATTTTTATTTTGTCTTTTTGAGACAGGGTCTTGTTATGCAGTTCAGGCTGGCCTTGAGTTCACTTTTGTAGCCCAGGCTGGTCTTGAACTCGCACCAATCCTCCTGCCTCAGCCTCCAGAGTGCTGGGATTACAGGTGTGTGCCACCGCGCCCGGCTAAAGTTTGCTTATTTTAGAAAAAAAGTGGTACATATAATATGAGATTACTTTTCCTCCTCTCCGAGTTTATCCATTTTCTCTACCTATATACAGAAAAGGTAGAGCTGGGATTGTAGCTCAGGGGTACAGGCCCTGTGTTCACTATCCAGTTATAAAACCAGAAAAACAATAAACAGCATTTTAGCCTTGAAGTTCAACACTGTCTTATTTATTTATTTATTTATTGTGGGACTGGGGTTCAAACTCATGACTTTGCACTTGCCAGGCAGGCACTTGTGCAACGGAGCTATCTTTAATTATTTATCTATTTATTTTTGCCTTTTTCAGACAGGGTCTCATTATGCAGATCAAGCTGGCTTTGAGCTCATTTTTTGTTTTTAATTATATTATGGCTGGCTCAGCCTGCGCTAGGGGCAGAGCTGGCACAGCATTTGGTGCCAGGGATCAAACCATGGTCCCTGCGGTTGCCTAAGCTTGCCTAAGCAGGTGCTTTACACTGCTGAGCCATTTCGCTGGCTTTTGAGCTCACTTTGTAGCCTAAACTGGTCTTGAATTCATAATGATCCTCCTGCCTCAGCTTCCCAAGTGCTGAGATTACAGGTGTGCACCACTATGCCTGGCTAATTTTAATTATATTATTGTTTTTTTAAAAGATGTTAAAATGTTAGAAACAATACAGAATTTCAGTAAACAAAATAAGAATTCAATAATGGTTGTTATATTACGGAATACTGTCTTCATTTATTTGTCCTGTGTGTGTGTGTGTGTGTGTGTGTGTGTGTGTGTGTGTGTGTGGTATCAGAAATTGAACTTAGGACCTTGCGCTTGCCAGGCAGACACTTATGCCACTGAGCTACCTCCCTGGCTCCTGTCTGTCTGCCTGCCTTCCTTCCTTCCTTCCTTCCTTCCTTCCTTCCTTCCTTCCTTCCTTCCTTTCTCCCTCCCTCTCCCTCTCCCTCTCTTTCTCTCTTTATGGCCATCTCAGCCCACCCTGGGGGGGCATATGACATGTGGTGCCAAGGATCAAATTGTCCCTGCACTTGCCTAAGCTATCTTTCTAGTCTGTCTTTCTTTCTTTCTTTCATGGTACCAAGGATTGAACTCAGGATCTTTGCCAGGCAAGCACTTTGTTATGGTTTATGTCTAGTTGTACCCCCAAAGCCTCATACAGTCATGGGACAGGGACTTCCAGAGTTTGAGACTTGCCTCATGATCCCTGGGATTATGGTTTTAGTTCTGATGGGATTATGGGTCTGAGTAATTCTGGGATTATGGGTATAGCCTAAGGTAGATAGGCTGAGGTGGAGAGCCTGAATGTAAAATAGAGAGAGAGACTCAATGTTTTGCCCTGCTGCCTTGGTTCCTTGGGCCAGCCAAATATGGACTGAAACCTCCAGTAACTGTGAGCTAAATAAACCTTTCCTTCCTTTATTTTGAGTGTCAGGTATTTGTCCCAGCAATGAGTAAAAAGTAACTAAGATACGATTATTCTACTGAACTTTCTCCCTGGCCCTTTATTTGTTTTTTGAGACTCACTATGTAGTTCAGGGTGGTCCTGAACTCATTATGTAGCTCAGGCTGGGCTTGAACTCATGGTAATCTCCTTGCTTCAGGCCCCTGAGTGCTGGAATTATAATAATATTATAATAATTAATAATAATATTATAATAATATTATAATAATATTATAATAATATTATAATAATATAATATTATAATAATATGTGCTATTATGCCCAGCTGTATGTATGTATGTATTTATTTATTTATTTTTAGACAGGGTCTTACTGTGTAATTTAGGCTGGCCTCAAACTCACTACATAACTCAGGCTGGTGTCACACTCATGGCAATCCTCCTGGCTCAGCCTTCCAAGTGCTGAGATTATAGATGTGCACCAACACACCCAGCACAGCCCTATGTCTTTATTGTAGGGATTACATAGCTAGAAATTATTGTTTCATAAAGTTATGTGTCAGAAAAGATTTCAGCTTTGATTGTTAAAACCAGTGTGAGATAAACACAGTTGTTTTTCTTCTAGTGGCGCTCTTAATTTTAAAATGAATGCTTGGTGTTAGAGAATATGTAACTGTCCTCATTTAATACTAGCTTTGTTTAAAGCTCATTTTTTCCCTTTCAATCTGCATTTGTAGTACACTTCCAAAATGATCAGTAAATAGCACTTATTAGATGATAAACTGTCCTGAGCTAGGATCTGCATGAGGTTAAATCACTACCTGTTAAGAACAGGCAACACACACACACACACACACACACACACACACACACACACACCCCAAGTAGAAAGCTGCACAGAGTGATGTAATACAACAGAACCAGTCCCCGTGCAAGAGCCACCTCTACCCTTTACGCTTAATGGTTGGGAGTGGGGAGGACAATCAAGTTACTTTCAAAATAAGTCCCTACTGTCATTGTAATTCTTGTGTTGTGGTGATCCTAGGCGCTCTTTAATTCTGTCCAAACAGGTGTCTGTTCATATATTTTCTTCTATTCATGATCCACCGAAGTTGATAAACTTTAGGAATTGAACTGTTTTGCCAATCAGAATCTGCTAAACCCTGGGCTTCTGTATCGGTAAATGTGCTTCTGTGTAACTATCTTTTTACAGTCATAAGAGAAATAAACATATAAAATAAATGCATCTGAATGCATAGCTGTGCAGGAGTACAGATGTTTTATTAATGAAAATGAATCCAGCTTTTTGTAAGTCATGATAGCAATATAACATCTCATTGTTTGGTTCTGTGCTAGACAGTCCCTGCTGTTCTTCCATAGAAATTCCTGTAATGCTTAATGGACATCTGGAAGAATTCAGCCAATTAATCGAATGCACGTAGGAGCTGGGCTAATGGCTGTCTGAAAGGCAGATTACATTAAATCAAACTTGCAATATGAATGAAAGCACTTAATCATACATGCAACATTCATTAGATGCAGCACAGCAAGTGTTTTGATTACTTTAATGAAAGATCAGGTAAAGTGCATCAGCTGAACAGATTGAAAAGACAGCATGCTTACAAATGTTTGATTATGTGGAATATCAACAGAAACAGTGCCAGTAATTTATAGCAAAACATATTTGGAGGTGTCTAGGGCTGGTGAACTCGGAGAAATGAGGAGCCCATGCTCAACACAATAATTAATTTATGATAAAACTTTAATCAGATATTAGGAAATGACAGAGATCAACAGAAGTTTAGTGATTCATAGGCACTGGGGGCCATTACATTTCAAGTGACTTGAAATCTATTTGAACCCCCATTTCACTTATTTTCAGGTATACAGTTCTTTTTTATGAAGTACTTGGTTCATGAGCAAGAAGGATTTGCAATACTAAGAACAGTGTATTATGGAATAGTTAACGTTGTGTTTGGGGCCAGGAATTAAAGGGAATTTTTTTGTTTGTTCTTTGTACTCAGACATTGAACCCTATATTTCACACTGAACTATGTCCCCAGACATTTTTAAAATTTTGAGGCAGGATTTTTTTTTTTTTTTTTTTGAGACAGGGTCTCACTGTGCAGTTCAGGCTGGCTTTGAGCTCACTTTTGTAGCCCAGGCTGGTCTTGAACTCACAACGATCCTCCTGCCTCAGCCTCCCAAGTGCTGGGATTACAGGCGTGAGCCACCACGCCCGGCTAGGATTTTGCTAAGTCATCATGATACACAGACTGGGCACAGATTTGCCAGGATGCCTCCACCTCTCAGAGCCGGATTACAGGCATGGTCCACTGTGCACAGGTAAAATGATACACTGTTTTTAGAGGCCAGGTCTTGCTATGAGTTCAGGCTGACGGAGCCTTCAATTCACAGTGATCCTCCTGCCTCAGCCTCTCAAGTGCTGGGATTACTGGTCTGAGCCACCCTGCTCAGCTAAAATGAGATTCTTTTTATTTATTTATTTATTTATTTATTTAATTTTCTTGTTTCAGAACTTTTGTTTAGCCGGGCGTGGTGGCTCACGCCTGTAATCCCAGCACTCGGGAGGCTGAGGCAGGAGGATTGGTGCGAGTTCGAGACCAGCCTGGGCTACAAAAGTGAGCTCAAGGCCAGCCTCAACTGCATAGCAAGACCCTGTCTCAAAAAGACAAAAAAAAAAAAAAAGAACTTTTGTCTATTTATTTATTTTTATGGCTGGCTCAGCCTGCCCCGAGGGCAGGGCTGGCGCAGCATGTGGTGCCGGGGATCGAACCGTGGTATCTGCAGCCACCCAAGCTTTCCTAAGCAGGCGCTCCAGACCACTGAGCCATCCTGCCGTGCCCTAAAATGAGATTCTTAATAGCTCTTCCTACTTTAGAGTCATGAATATTTTCTATTTCTTTTCATTAATTATCTCATTGACTCCCCCTTAATATTCTGTTAAAAAGTTTATAAAGTACATTTCTAGGAAGCAGCATGACTGGAGAGAGGAGGAGTTATGTTAGAGACTCAGAGAAGATAAACCAAGAACACAACGAACTGTAGGAAGGGGAGGGACACACATCCTGTGGCAAATGCTCAGTTTGAAAGGAGAGGCTCATAGACTGAATATAAAATGCACTTTCTGCATAAGATTGTCCTGTAACACTTATAATGTGATAAGCAAATACAATTTGCAGCTTTTTAGAGAAAACAAAGAATGGATCTATAAGTAATGCCCTTTTATGTATTACATGTAGTACATTTTCAGTGAATTTTACAATCAATATAATTATAAAATAAAATTTATATTTTATATAATTAACTATTTCCCTCTGGAAGCACTTTCTCCTCTCTTTCTGAATTAGTGTGTGTTTGCAATAGTGTAGTAAATGCATTTATAGTAGGGCACTGGTACACATACATGTTGGGCACACACCCTTGTGACTGTCCCTTCCTCCCCGCCTACTTTCTGTGAGCACCATCAGCATGAGACAGGAATGCTGCTGAGGGAGCTAGCAAGCCCTTCTGTTGGGGCTTCACAGAAGGACTGGTTCTGATCTCTCTAGGCTGCTGCTCCTGCAGCTCTACAAGAGAGAAATGCACACAGCACCTGGCAAGTCCTTTCCAGATGACGTCTTCTATTCAAGCCAGTGAACGTGCAGCAGGGCCTCCGTTGCTTTAGATGCTGTGTGTGATGAGAAGAAGCCCAAGGTGTGGGCTGCAGCCATAAGGAAATTATAATTTAAAAAAATTTTTAATTTTTGGTTCAGGGTCTTGCTACGCAGTTCAGACTCCTAGTGATCCTCCTGTCTCAGCCTCCCCAGCACTGGGATTTTAAAGGCATGCGCCACCACTGCCTGGTTTCAGTGGCCCACACAATGTGCTCAGGGTTCTGGGGCTGGTGCAGCATGTGGCTCTGGGGATTGAACTAGGGACCTTGCATTTGCCAGGCAGGTGCTTAGATGGCCAGACTATCTCCCCAGTCCAAGAGGTTGTAATATTTGATTGACCAAAGCAACACAAAGAATGATCTACACAATAGCAGTGACAAACAAGGGGACAACTCAATCCAGAGCATATTCAAACAGTACAAAGGAAAGGGCAGGTTTATATATGCTGTAGAAAACCAAAGAAGAGCTAAAATAATGGGAAAACTTGCATTTAAGGGGCTTATTTCATTTGATGAGATGACTTAAGAGAATTAAAATTTTGTTATCCTAGAGTTTAGTGCGTCCTTGTCCTTCCAGAACCCTGTATAACAAGATGCCATAAATCCGGGAGCTTGTGAAAAACAGAAGTTTATCTTTCATGGGTCTGGAGGCCGGGACACGTTGCCAACAGACTCAGAGTGGCCCAGAGTGGTTCTCCTGGCTGCGTCCTCACCAGCTAGCAAGGACAAAGCAGCTCCTGGGGGTCTGCTCCTTAAGAGCACTGAGCCCTTCGGAGGGCCTCACCCTTGTGACGTCACCTGGCAAAGGCGGTACCTGCTAATGCCCACACCTTAGGGTTGAATGCACCCACACGTAGGGATGTGGTAGGGCGGGCCCTGCACTCAGACCATAACAAAGCATTATGCAAGTATCTGGGAATACTACTTTGTCTTCCTACAGAGACTTAAGAAATTGAGTGCATCTTCAACTACCAAACTGACAACACATTTTAAGGCTAAGCAACTATTTACAGAAGGCTAAAAAAATTCTCTCTCTCTTTTTTTTTTTTATCAGACACACATTCAAAAAAGTGGAAAGAAAAATCAGTTGGGCCAGAATATACCCATATTTATATATAGTTATCAAATAGTTCTTTTTATATCTAAGCCTTATATACTGCTATTGTTGAAACCCTTCCTAAAACTCCTAGCTCAGTTACTTCAAAATGTCCCTGTGGTCATTTCACCTCTTAAGAGTAAAAAATAGTATTTCTGTTCTAAATAATTTGCTTTGCTCCATTTATTTGCCCAGTTTCTTAGTATAATGGGCCACATTGTGTAATTTTAGGATTCCAACTTGTTTGAAAATGTAATTATTGGAGTTAGTTCGGTAAGTCAAGGTAAACTAAAAGATGGTATTTTTCCCCCAGTGGCAAACCTTCATGTGTTGCTCTGATTGATCAGGAACTGTCACTTCGAATATACTTCAAATCTTTTTTTGAAGCAGCACATTTGACATCATTCATCTTGTAGGACACTCCCACGATGGGATTCTGCTCGCAGTAATTCCTGCCAGTCTGTTTATTCACCTTTCTATCTAGCTACTACTGGTCTATGCTGTATCTTAGGTGTTTCTAAGATGTCTTCTAAGATACCCGAAAGACTTTGCATCTACAATAGCAGTCTTTGATTTTACTCCAGCTGTGTCCTTTCTTTTTCCTTCTTTTCCCTGCTCTTCTCTTCCCTTTTCTTCTTCTGAGATACTGGAAAATGAACCCTGGGCCTTTACGTTGAGCTGTATCCTCAGCTTTTTCTTATTTTCTATTTAGAGACAAGATGCCCAGGATGAGCTTGAACGTCATCCTCCTGCCTCAGCCTTCTGATTAGCTGGGGTTATAGTTGTGTTCCACTTAGTCACCATGTCCAACTAAGGTAGTTTACTTCTCTTGTGTGTGTTGGTGGGGCCAGAAGCCAGGGTCCTGTGTGTACTAGACAAGACCAGGCATGTGCTTTGCCACCAATCTATGCCAGGCTCAGTGCATTCTTTCATCTGTGTCTGAAAATGCCCCTTTCCCACAGTGTTGGAAGAAAATGCTACTCCAGTACAAAGTGTATTTCTTGGTCCTTATTCCTACAGAAACCTACAGAAAGAAGGTGGGGAATTTTATAATTAGATCCTTTGTTCGCTTCATTGCTCTTTTTTCCACATTGTTAACCTTGGCTGGATACTCACAGAACTTGTGATAGTGTGAGGCTTTCTTTCTCAGGAAGCAACCATATAGGAAAAATTGGAAGTCATTTTATTCAGACTCAATAGTTTAACTGATTAATTAATTAATGAGACAGGGTCTTGCTGTACAGTGCAGATGGACCTTGAACTCTTTATGTAGTCCAGGCTGGCCTCGAACTCACCTCAATCTTCCTGCCTCAGCCTCCTGAGTGCTTGGATTGCAGGTGTGTGCCACTACGCGAAGCAGCTTCATTACTCTTGATTTATAATTCTATGAAAGGTTTCACCTTCTTGTCCTAAGAGTGAGATAGGACCGGAGAAAGTAGTCATTTCTTGCTGCGGCCAGTGAAGAGGTTCTCTGTTTCAGTCTGCTAGGCTTTTGCTGGGGCTATTGTTCCTATTTTCTTTTGTTTTGTTGGTGTTTTTGAGACAGGGTTTCACCAGTAGCTGAAGCCAGCATCGCACTGCGGTGATCCTCCTGCTTCAGTCTCTGTGGTGCCATGATTGTTGGTGTGCACTAACACACCTGGCCTCATTTTAGTTATTTATTTAATATTTTGGTTACAATAACTCTTTAGTTGTTTATTTCCCAGAATTTTAAATTATATATAATTATTAAACAACTACATATTATTGTATATTATATAATATCATATAATTATTATATATACAATATAATATATAATTACATAATATAATAATATATAGAATATATATATTCTATCTAGAGATCATATATATGATATATTCCCCCCCCCCAAGTTCTGGGAATTGAACCTAGGGACTTTGTATTAAGTAACATCCCCAGCCCTCTTTATATCTTTTTTATTCTGAGATAGGTTTTCACCAAGTCACTAAATTGCCAATACTGGCTGGAACTTGCAATCTTTTGTCTCAGCCTTTCAGAGTGCTGGGATGACAAGCATGCACAAACATGCCTGACATCTACCTATCTATCTATCTATCTATCTATCTACCTATCTAATCAGGCATATATCATATATATATATATATATGTACATATATATATATATATATTTTATATTTTTTTAATTAAACATTTTTTTTTCAAGACAGCCCACACTGTGTAATTTGGGCTGGCCTTGAGCTCACTATATAGCCCAGGCTGGCCTTGATTCTCACAGTGATCCTCCTGCCTCAGCCTCTCAAGTGCTGGGATTACAGGCATGCATCACAATGCCCAGTTATTATATTTTCTAATAATAATGATAGCTGGGCGTGGTGGCGCATGCTTGTGATCCCAGTACTCTGGAGGCTGAGGCAGGAGGATTGGTGCGAGTTCGAGACCAGGCTGGGCTACAAAAGTGAGCTCAAGGCCAGCCTGAACTGCGTAACAAGACCCTGTCTCAAAAAGACCAAAAAAAAAAAAAAAATGATAATGCCCTTTATGGAGTTTCTACATTGGGTCATAGCGTTCCATGGAGAGGAGTATCTTTCTAATAATGAGGATATGGTAGATCAGAGGCTGTTGCTATAACTCAGAGAGCAAACTACCAAGACAGGCTTTGGACTTGGATCTGCCTGGCTTCCAGGCCTTGCGAGCTCACTTACATCCTCAGCATCAGCCTTCCATTCCATACCGTGTGCTCACTTGGAAGCATGTGCCTTCTGCTTGGGTTTGGGCTCATTTTCAGGAGAAGATGTGGCATGTGGAGAAGAGGCCCAGGTCCTCAGCTCTTCCTCAGATCCTATGGTGTACTCGCCTAGCCACAGCTCCAGGGAGAGGCCCCAGGCTCTGGCTTGCACGTATGTAAAAATGATGTAGATTCCCATCTCAGGCCCTGTCAGGTCAACCTCCATGCTGTGACTGCTCTGAGTTTGGAAATAAAGGGCAGCAGCACATTCTGGGCCCAGTCTAATTTGGCTGCCAATTTCCTGCAGTTCAGCTACCATAGGAAGCATAAAATTTTGTTTCACTGAATCTCCTTGACTCACTTATTGAATATTTACAATGAGCAAATCTTGTGCTAGGAACTGTGACTAAACAATCACCTCTCTCAGTGAGAGAGAATATGTGCACTTAGTGCAACGCGGAGCTGGGGAAGGTGAGCACCAGAGTGAAGCCGTGGAGTGGTGCCTGGGATGCCTCGTGAAGCCTCAGCCTATGACCTTATCATATCTGGGAAGCCCCTTGGTTGAGATGAGATCATATCTCGGCACCTTAGTTAGAAGACAGACCACTTTGGAGTCTGTGCTTGAAGCAGTCAGTGACTCACTGGTAGGGGAGCCCAAAGGGGCCACAAGGGGGAAAAGTGGAAAGAAGGTGAAGGAAATGAAACTGAGCTTCAACATTCACGGTGCATGTGCGATACATCCGGTAGAACTACTCTCCTACTTCTTTGCAAGCTTTTCCAATTACTTTTTTGAAAAATTTCCTAGAAGCTCAGCTTCCCTTTTGGCTTGCCTATTGTTGGGAAATTTTGTACAACCTGAGGCAAAATTTTCATTGTTAGACAGTTTCAATTTCCAAGGGGGGCGGGGAAACAGTAAAACAATATTTCTTCTTAACATCCAAACAAAATAAATAAATAAGCAAAGGAAACAGCCAACTTGAGAGGAACTGGAAGCATAGATAACAATAGTTTTTTATTTCCATTAGCCCTTACAGCTAAGGTTTCTAAAGTACTTTACAAAATATTATGCCTCACAATCTCTTTATGAGGGAGGCAAGTGTTATTATCTCCATGTAAAGGTGGGGAAAAGAAGGAACAGAGGTTTGCTTCTTTTATGCCAAGTGAGACCAAATATTTTTGTGAAGTATTTGAAATGAGACTTGAAAATTGAGAAGCAAGGAGAGAGGAGGCTGGAAGAATTCGTAATTGAGGGGCATAATTTCACACCACATAAGTGTCTAGCGACGTTAATATAGCGAATCTTCATTTTCAGTGAAGTGGAAAGAAAGCCTTGAATTGCTTCAATGCCCCACATTGTGCAAATAGCAATTTCAGCTGCAGAAAACCCTCCACTCACAGTAAGGTTGTTCAGTGAAAATGGTCATGATGAGGATTTCACACATAATTGTCCAAGATATGTTCATAGTTGCACCCTACACACACATTCTCACACACACACACACACACACACACACACACACACACACACACACACAGAGGCCTTCTCAGTTAAATAGTAAATATTTATGGGGCTCTGTGGTGCAGACTCTTAAAACACACTAATGGATATCTATTATGATTTTTTTTTTTTTTTTTTTTTGCGGGACCAGGTTTCAAACTCATGACCTTGCAATTGCCAGGCAGGCACTTGTGCCTCAGAGCTATCTCCCCAGCCCCTCTATTATGATTTAGTTCCACTGTTTTATTTGCCCACTTATGTCTCTTTCATCCGCTATTTTTCTACATGTGGCTTTCTGTGATCTCTTTCATTTGGACATTTTGGTTAGTGGGTCCTTCCCAAAGATGATAGATGCAATAGCTTCACAGGAAGTAGCTACTTCAGGGATACTTTGTTAAAAATAACCCCACAGGGGCCAGTGAGATAGCTTAGTAGTCTAAAGCACATGCTTAGGCAAGCTTAGGCAAGTGCAGGAACCATGGTTTGATCCCTGGCACCATGTGCTGTGTGAGCTCTGCCCCAGAGCAGGCTGAGCCAGCCACACACACACACACACACACACACACACACACACACACACACCCTACAAAGATAAGTACATATGGATTTTCTCTAAGTCCCTGGGGTTCCCAGTGAAAAAGGTGGCATATATAATTACTACATATTATTTATAGAAGGAGCAGTAAAAATATGGTGTGGTGTATTGACTACCAGTGGTCACCTCATAAGACCCAGCTGAACTGAATCAGCGTGGTGCTAGGTGTAGAAGGCCTCTCTGAGGATTGCTGCCAACAGCATCAAAGCAGAACTTGAAAGGAAAACGGTGTACGCCAGTGTGCTGGAGAGCTGGTCACACTGGTTTTCCTGATATGAATTCAGCTGCTGTCGTGAGTGGAGGAGCTCAGGACCACGTTGCTGAGGAGGGTTGTGGTTCTTCTCAGCGGAGCTCTGGTCCTTACCTTGAACGTCGCTTCCTGGCTCCAGTGCAGACCCCTCAGCCCGCTGCACAGATCCTTCATCCTGCTGGCACGGACTTTCTAGTTTCCACCCCTGACCGCTGGGCCTTCCCAGTGCAGATCTTTGATACAGACTTGTACATGACACTGTGGGTTCTAGGTCTTCAGCTGGACTCATGAAGGACATTGCCACGGGGTCTAGGGTCTCAGCTGGATTCTTTGGATCTCTAGTGTGTGGAAAGAGCTCCTGCCCTTGATTCTTTAGGTGAATATTATAAAATAAGCCTATAAATTATGCATCCTATACTAATTCCTTGATTACGACATCTATCAAATTTTATTTATTTATTTATTTATTTAGTCTTTTTTGAGACAGGGTTGAATGCAGTTCAGGCTGGCCTTGAGCTCACTTTTGTAGCCCAGGCTGGTCTCAAACCCACACTGATCCTCCTGCCTCATCCTCCCAAGTGCTGGGATTATAGGCGTGCACCACCATGCCCAGCTTTTTTTTTTTGGTACTGGGAATTGAACTCAGGACTGATGTTGCCAGGCAGACGTTGTGTCCCTGAACCATAACCCCAGCTCAAATTTAAATTTTTTTTTTTTTTTTTTAGAGAGAGTACGAAGTGGGGCCAGGGAGATAGTTCTGTGGCACAAGTGCCTGCCTGGCAAGTGCAAGGTCGTGAGTTCCAACCCTGGTCTTGCCAAAGAGAGAGAGAGAGAGAGAGAGAGAGAGAGAGAGAGAGAGAGAGAGAGAACAAAGTTATATTAAAACAGAAAAATTAAAAATGATACAGAATTTCACTAAACAAATTAATATGACTTTCACAATATTTGTATTGCAATGTGTCTTCAAACTAGTTGTTTATATTCAAATTTCAAAATTGAAAAACATTGCCAAGAACAATTGGGTAAGCATATACAAACCAGGGAGAGTATTTTCAGGGGGGTTAATGTATCTTTTACTGTAATAACTTTTGAGAGCTTGTTTGGAGGCTCTAGCAGGGGAGCACAGCTACTCTTATAGCCTTGCCTGAGGAACAGTCCTCTCCCATCAAGGGTGGTCATCCTCTTGGACTGAGCGTGCAGCTTTGGGGAAGACACACATGGATTATTGAGGGAGGAAGGGGACACCATCTAGCCAGCCAGATCAACCAAATCAATCCTGGCGATCAATGGGGTGATAGATGTTGCAGCCAGATTGCCCTCACATCCTGTAATAACTTTTTAAATTTAAATGTTCACTGTGTTTTTGATTATCCTGGACTCTAATAATCCTCCTGCTTCATCTTCTTGAGTACAGGAATGAGCCCCATGCCTAGCTTGTGCTTACATGTATGTTTAGGTGAATAAAAGCTTTCCTTAATTTAATGGGAGAGACAATATGTTCAATTAGTATAAACAAAAAGCTGGTGCATGGTGAGGATGAATATAGACTATATATATATGAGTAAAAGGGATTGATTTATCTATTCAATAAAGGGATTGATTCATACATATATATGTATTCTCTCTCTCTCTCTCTCTCTCTCTCTCTCTTTTTGTCTTTTAGAGAAAGGGTCTCGCTATGCACTTCAGGCTGGCCTTGAGCTCATTTTTGTAGCCCAGGCTGGTCTCAAACTCACAATGATTCTCCTGCCTCAGCCTCCCAAGTGCTGGGATTACAGGTGTGCACCACCACGCCTGGCTATACATATATATGTATATATTTCTCTCTGGCTCTCTTGAAGTTTTTGTGGTGTAGCTGTTGAATTTAGAGCCTTCACACTGGTTGCAAGAGTGGGTCACTACGGGTGCCACCGGAAGACTGAATTCTCGCTCCGGGCCCCTCCCTTCTCTCGGCTTCCTGGTTGCCAGGCGGTGAGGGCCTCTTCCTCTGCCAGGTTCCTCTGCCAACCCCTGTCTGCCCTGGAGTCAACCAGCCATGGGCTCAACCCGTGAGCCTAAATCCACCTTGCTTCCTGTATGTTACAGGTGCCGGATACGTTACCCCAGCCATGTGAAAGCCAAGTAACATGATTAGTAAGGGTGTTGCTTTCAGTAAGTGATGACAGTTTTTTTTTTTTTTAATTTATTCTTATGGCCGGCTCAGCCTGCCCTGAGGGCAAGGCTGGCACAGCATATGGTGCCGGGGATCGAACCGCGGTCCCTGCAGCCGCCTAAGCTTTCCTAAGCAGACGCTTTAGACCACTGAGCCATCCTGTCGGGCCGACAGTTTTTCTATGTATCTCATCTCTGCCTCTGTGTAGCAGTTTCTCCCACTTTACCATTTCTTGGACTATGTGGATTTGGGGCTACAAACACTGACTTAAATGGCTTCCTAGTAAAACACTGTACATAGATTCTCCCAGTAAGGTGATTTATTCCCTGGGGTTATGGCTCAATTTTGAAACCTGGGTTTGTTTGTTTATTTGAAACATTTCTAGCAATATAACTAGAGAATCAGGGAACCAAACATATTACTTCAGGCTGAACCTTGATAAAATTAAGGTATAGGGACACCAAGAGGAAATGGAAGGTTGTTTATGTCTCTTTCTGGAAATACACTTTGCAAGTATACTAAATTTGTTAGCTTGCCTAGTGTCTCTTTCAATTATCCTAAAATTAATATATAGCTTTAGGCAAATGTCACTCATGGCGGTAAGCTATAGATTTCAAAGGCCATCATATGAATATAAAATGAACAGCATCAACAAATTTATCTACTTTATGCATATATGATAGGTAATGAATGGTTTGTTCATTTATTTTATTCATTTATTTTAATTTTTTTTTTTGTGGTACCGGGGATTAAACTCAGGATCCTGCACTTGCCATGCAAGCACTTATTCTACTGAGCTATCTCCCTGGCCCCTCATTTATCTTGAGAAGGACTGATTTTTTTTTTTTTTTTGACTGGTTCAGGCTGCCTTCAGGGTGTGTAGGGTAAGGCTTGTCGAACTGGGGACCGAACCCCAGTCCCTTGTGCTTGACTGCATTTGCCTGAGCAGAAGCTTAAACAACTGAGCTAACCTGCAGGCCCCCTGTTCATTTATCTTGAAATACAGAACAACTGTCATTTTTCACTTATTTATTTGTCTGTTTGAGACAAGATTTCACATGCAATTCAGGTTGTCTTGAACTTAATTTGTAGCTCAAGTTGGCCTTGAACTTGCAGTGATCCTCCTGTTTCAGCGTCCTGGGTGCTGGGATTACAGGTTTGTGCTACCATGTCCAGTTTATTTTTCTTAGATAAAGCACAGTGATCATTCCACCTTGGTAAAATATACAACGTTTCCTAGTGAAATCACTTAAAATCCAGTATATTTCATTATTAATTTCTGAAATAAAACTCTATTTCAACTAAGTCTAATTATGCAGCAAGGGCTATTCCCAGCATTCAGTGTTGGCCCCACCCTCTGGGCACACTGAAAGGACCATTGAGACTGGGCCTGGTGACACAGACCTGTAATTCTAGTGCTTGAGAGGCTGAAAACAGGAAAATCACTATGAGTATGATCTGTGTAGTAAGACCCAGTAGACCCTGTACTAAACACATTAAAAAACTAATAATTATGCAGCAGGGGATCTGGCCTCAGCACACACTTAATGTACATATGAAAAGAAGATATTCTTTGTTTTGACTATATTTCCTATTGATATAACAAAACACTGCGTATGAAATCTAGCACCAAGATTTTAGGCAATAATGTCCCCGGTTGAAGCTACGTTGTGGATATAATACATAATTTCAGGGAACCTATCGGATGCGTATCTTTAGGAAACTAGGTTTTATTAGTTCAGATACTTGCCTGCTTGTCTCACAGAACACTTCGTTAAGTGAAAGGAAGAATAATGTCTCCAATTGAAAATCAGAGGGAGTTTGGGGCTGGCAGAATGCAATTGCCCAAGTTAGAGCGAACCAAATTGATCTGAAATCATTTAGATAACAATGTGATGGGCAGTGGACAGCGTTTGCTCATGAAGACAGATCACGCCAGGCAAATCTGATTTATTTGGTCTTATAAAATTACTCAACAAGTTTGTGGATGAAGAAAACGCCATGGACAAACAATATATCTAAATGTTCGTAAAAGCATTTGCTGTAGGGCTGCATGAGATTAAGATAATTGGACTGCTGGGGCGATGTCTGGATAACAATGCAGGGGTGCAGTTATCAGATTTAAAACAAATAATCATAAAAATAGATCATGATATCTAATATATTTGGCAGAAGACCATAAAAAGGGCTACTATCTTTATAAATCAATACTGTAAGAAAATATAACATGACTTAATATAACAAAATTAGTTAGGGGCTAGGGATATAGCTCAGTGGAACAAGTAAGTACCTGTCAAGTGCTTGGCAAGCACCAAGTCCTGAATTCAATTCCTCATATATATAAAAAAAAAATTAGTTAATTCTTTCTCCAGGAGGTAGACATATCATAAACAGAAATTTTCTTAAATTGTTTTGTAGCTTGTCCCAAGTCAACTAACTATTACTTTACTTTAGCCTCTACTGATATTTATCAAATTTGGGATCTGTGGTAAAAAGCAAAAGTGTTGAAACAGATAACCATGAGTTTGAAAGGCTTCCAAAGCATGGCAAAATCAATGAGAATGTTCTGTAGGCTTGTGAACAAATTCCTTTGAGATTTTTTTAAGAGCTGAGAGACAATTTAAGAGAAAGCTGTAACAATTGTAATAATGTTGGTAGAAACAGCAGCTAGTTATAAATAAAAATGAAAGGCAATATGAAAGGAAAATATAGTTTGATGTATTTTACAATGTTATTGTCAAATGGGAAAATACTTTCAGTATATACTCACAGGACTACAGTGAAATAAGAATATCCATGGGATGGCTATTAAGCGATTGGATTGGGACAAGGCTGTGGGACTCAGGCCTTGGTATGTGGGACATTAATTCTTTAGCTCATGGATAATAGGGAAACAAGGAGGATTGGGGAGTGGCAGCAATATGGAGGAGTTAGACAGTGTTTGAAAAAGAGTGGGCTGCTAATCAACGTGGAAATAATTTTTAAAACTGTATTTTATATATTTTTCCTGTATTTTATATAGTTTTTAGTGCTGGGATTACAGGTGTGTGCCACCACTCCCGGCTGCTCTTTTTCTTATAAAAGTCTGTTTAGTAGCCCAAGAACTGCAAGAAAAAAACAAGTAACAGAAAATATGAATAGGTTAAATCATAAAAATGAAATATAATTTTAATATACACAAGACATTAATGTCATTAATAAACATAAGTTTATCTGAACAAAAAATACTTTGACTTATCTGACATTTTTTTTCATTTACCTGGAAATTTTTTTCATCTACTTGGCATTTTTTTCTTTTAAGTAAGTGATAAGACATAGTTGAATAAAAATGCCTGCTGAAAGAAGTATAAATGGTGGTGGAGGCCTGTAATCCTAGCACTCAAGAGGCTGAGGCAGGGGGAGGAGTGTTTCAAGTTTAAAGCTGGCCTGAACTACTTAGTGAGATTCTGTCTCAAAAAAAAGAAACAATAACAGAAAAACACAATCACTATAAAGGACAGTTTTGTAGTATTTGTTAGAAACCTGTAAAGTGCTGGTTTCATTTAAAAGTTCCAGCAGTGCTAGTTTAAATAAGAAACAAAGCTGGATTTTAAAAATATTCTTAAAGCATAGAAGGATGTGGAAAGATAGCAAAAAATAACCAGACCAAATGTGAAGAAAAAAGGGAAGCCAAGTATGGCTGCTGTTCTGCCCTAACTTTTTTGGTATTTTAGAGAAGGGTCTACAGGGTATTCAGGATCTCACTACTAGATCAGCCTCAAAGCCATCTGACTGTTTACAGACTCCCAAGAGCTGGGATTACAAGCTCACACCACCACGCCCAGTCTCAACTGTCCTCTCAGTTCTCCTTCCCTCAGGGCGGGTGTGGAGCCGGCAAGGCAGGCCTGGGGGATTGAACCGCCTGGCCTCTGCACCTTCTGGCAGGCACTTTAATCCACTGAGCTATTTGGCCCGCCCTTGAATCTGTCTTAATAGACGTTCAGGGTAAAACAGAAAAAGAAAACAAAACACAGGACCCAGATTAAAAAAAAAAAAAAAAAAAAAAAAAGACATGGATTAAAGGAAAACATCTATTTCCCTACAAAGTGGTGAAGCTCCAAAGACCTTGGGTACTTCCTGCTTTATTCAAATTGCAGGGGCCAATGAGTCTCACGCCTTCAATTCAGGTCAAAGCAATTCTGGCCTTGAAGAAGGAAATATAAACCTTTTCCTAAGAAACCTTCACAAAGGCTACGGGCATTCTAGAAATAACTTTTCCAACACACTGTTAATAAAAAAAATCAGGTAATCAAAGAATCAATAGAGACAACAGAGGACAGGAAAATACTCATGAAGACTTTAGATAGTGGATTAAAAGTTCAGACTACAAGACTATAAAAATTATGATGAATATGTTTAAAAACATAAAAGACCAACTTGATTATGTCTTCAAAGAACAAGAAAACACAAAGAGTAACAGCAATTTTGAGACTGAAAAAGGAATCAAACAGAAATTTTCTGAACTAGATTTTAAATTTTTCAACCACTGTAGTATTACTTTAAAATAAAACCTATACAAATTACAAATGTAATTATATTTTATAAACAAAAATAAATTTTATAAGAACAATTCATAAATAAAGATATTTATTTCGAGATAGGATCTCACTCTTTCAGGCTGGCTTTGAATTCACTTTGTAGCTCAGGCTGCTCTTGCACTTGCCAGTGATCCTTCCCCAGCCTCCTAAGTGCTGGGGTTACAGGCTTGCACCACTATGCCTGGCTATAAATAAAAATTTAAAGTCTTATAAAATTTTGTGTACACACATAAGACTTAATGAACCAACAATCTAGAATACAGCATAAGATATGTAGTCATTTTCTAGCCAGACTTCCAGAAGGAGAAGGGTTGAAATTAACTGCTAACGAGTTTTCAAGGTGACAGCACTTCAATGCATTAATTATATAAACCAGAAACTTGACAAATGAAAAGGAATCCATACCTAGAAACACTGAAGTAAAGCTTTTGAAACTTAAGAGATTTAAAACAAATATTAAGAGCAGCAAGAGAAAAAGACATATGCATTTTGAAAGAGTAGCATCTACCTGGAGACAAGAACAGTGGAATGTGCTTTACATCATGCTGGAAGGAACCTGAAAATCTGTAGCAAATAAAATAAAGCCATTTTGGGGCCCGGCAGGATGGCTCAGTGGTCTAAAGCGCCTGCTTGGGAAAGCTTGGGTGGCTTCAGAGACCGCGGTTCGATCCCGGGCACCACATGCTGCGTCAGCCCTGCCCACGGAGCGGGCTGAGCCGGCCATAAAAATGAGCAAATAAACAAATAAAGATTCTGAAACAAGAAAAAAAAAAAAATAAAGCCATTTCCCTACACACCAGAATGACATATTTTGTCACTGGCAATCTTTAGTGAAGGACATTTTAAAGCATGCATTTCAAGAAACAGGGAAATGACCCCAGCTAGAAAGTTGGAAGCATAAAGAATTAAGAGCAAAAAACTAAAAAGGTGAGGTCTAGGTGTATAAATCTGATTAATATTAATGGTGTAAAATACTAATATTGTGTTTTGGACTTTTAAAACAAAAGTTTAAGGGCTGGGGTGATGGCTTAGTAGAATAAGTGCTTGCGTGGCAAGCACAAGGTCCTGAGTTCAGTCCTCTGTACCCCCCCACATAATTTAAATATATGACAATAGCATGTAATTCAGGAAAAAATACAGAATTCAAGTGTTCCAACATCCATTTATCACAACGATAAACTTTGCTGAATTAAAAAAGATAATTTTAATGATGAAGGGTTACAAATGTTTCAATTGGTAAAGAGGGGGATTAGATATTTAAAAATAAGAAATGGGGGACTCCCACTTGCGACCCCCTTCCTGTCTCTCCGACAGGAACTTTCCTTTCCTAATAAATCTATTCTACTTAAAAAAAATAAAAAATGAATGTAAAAGGGTAGAAAAAAAGAGGATAAAAAATGAAGTGGAATAGATCAGACAAAGAGAAAGTATATTTTTTGGGTGGTGGTGGTGGTAGTGCTGAGTATCAAACACAGGGCTCCTGCACCACTGACCTGCCCTTTCTGGTTTGTTTTTTTGAGACAAGGTCTTGCTATGTAGCCCAGGCTGGCTTCAAACTGCTTTCTGAGTATTGGGGTTATAGACGTGGACCACCATGTACAGCTAGGAAGTGTTACTTAAGGTGGCATGTTTAATTTCAAATATAGTAGCAATTACACAAGTGAAAGGGGGGCTAAATGCTATGATTGTAAGTTAAAGACTGATTGGCTTAAAATATCTACCCGGTATCAATAAGAGACACATAAAAAATAATGGTAATGTTGGCTACAGTGAAAAAGAGAATATATACCTAGCATCCATCAGCCAAAAGAAAGCACGGATGGGTCTGCAAAGTATCAGGCAGAATATACTTTAAAGCAGAAAACACTACTACTAGGGGGCTGGGAAGGTAGCTCAGTGATATAGGCACCCACCTGGAAAGTGCAAGATCCTGAGTTTGATCCCCAATACCACAAAAGAAAAAAAAAAAAAAAAAAGCTGGTATCAAAACACTGCTAGTGATGAAGGGGAAGATTTTATATTTATGAGGTGTTCAGTTAGCCAAACGGATGTTGGTTTAATTCCTGTGAACTTTGAGATTCTAACAGTGTCAAGATTAAAAACAAAAAGTTTGAGAGAATGCAAAGATAAACATAAAAGGCCATGAAATGTGTGAGGGGTGGGCAAACACACACACATAAACTTGGCATGGATGACCTCAAAACGCTATTTTTCAAGCATATGAGATTGGATATTAAATCTAAACATATAGATATAAAGATTGACAAGGCTCCCTGCCACCCAAACTAGGTTAGACTTTTATCAATCTTCTCAAATGTTTGCTTGGAACACAAATACATTACCTCTAAAATGAAAAGCAGGTAAGTAGTCTCCATCCTTATGGGGTTGCAAGCTTGTTGCCAGCATGGCACCAAACACTCATGTACTTGATACTAGTGCGGGCCAGTCCTGGAGAGGGTACTCACTTACCTCATTTAATTCTTATTATATTATATATACACTATATAACACTTAATTTCAAGATAAAAGAGATTAAGTTTTTGTAGATATTCTCATCAGTAAATGACAGTGCTAGGATTCAAATATACTCTTTTTTTAAAAAAAATGTTCCATGAAAATATTTATTCATTTGAGACTGAAAGTAAAGAACCCTCATGGAAGAATCTTGAATAATAGTTTCAGTCCATCTTTGTGCAACACTTGACAAAGGTTTAAAAGCGTCTGTGACACAGGTGGGTCACACACTGAGCCATGGAGTTGTAGAATCCTTTCATGAAAGAGCTGTTATAGAAGGTGGGGGTAGTGCTGGGGATATGGCATGTGGAATGGCCAGGGGAAAGGACTTATCATGTATCCAGCAAAACAAATGAAAATGCCTCTCCTGGTGATGTCCTTTGCCATCAAAACGTCCTTTTCTTCTAGTTCAGGTTCACTATTTCCTTTATGCTTCTAGTTCTTGAGATGAATCCCAGTTTCAACAATCTGTCAAGACTAGGTGAAAGTCAAGCTGTGACAGGGGCTGGCCAGACAGTGCAGCAGATTAAAACACCTGCTCAGGCAGAGAGCAGTGGCCAGGGTTTGATCCCTGGCATGTCGTGCTGGCCCTGCCCCTGGGGTGTGCTGATACCTCAGTTGAGACTGGGTGTGGTGGTGCATGCCTATAATCCCAGCACTTGGGAGGCTGAAAGGAAAATCACTATGAGTCCGATCTGCATAGTGAGACCCTGTAGACCCTGCCCTAAATATATTGAAAAATAAATAAATAAGTAAAGTTGAGTTGTGGATTTCCTCTGCTGTCAGGTTTTGCAGTGTGCATTACCTATACTGCTCAACACAGGGAGGGAAACACTCATAGAGACAAGAAAAATAACACATAAATCAATTATTTAAATATATTTAATGTTTGAACAATTAAGTCACATCTTCTGTCAATGGTTTTAGTATTTTCTGGCTGAGCACTTTATTCCATCTTCTTTTTTTTTAATGTATTTGGTACAGGGTCTTGCTATGCAGTTCCAACTCAGTGATTCTTCCATTTTCAGCCTCCCCAATACTAGGATTATAGGCTTGTGCCATCAGACTTGATCACTAGCTCAGCACACCCTGGGGGTGGGGCTGGCATGGCATGTGGAACCGGAATGAAACCCCAGTCCCTGCCCTTGAGTCCTCCTTCATTCCATCTTATCCTACTGTCTTAACTTTTTTGCACCTTTCCTCCATGTACATCCTTATTCTAACATAGACTTATCTTTTAAAAAATCTCCAAATATATATTTGTGGCATTGGGGAACAAGCTGAGGGCCTTGCAGATGTTAGGCAACTACTCTGCCACAAGGTTACATTTCTGGCCTCCAAAATAAGGATTTGATATCACTAAATGTTTTTTTTTTTTTTAAATCAGTAGATTTTACTGAAAAACATCAGCACATAGCTTAATGTGGCATATAATGCCCTTTACAATCTGGCCTAACTTATTTTCCAGTCTCAGCTCCTCCACTCCCTCTCATATTTTGTTACAGTAAGAAACACCAGGCCCCCACTTCTCCACTGTAGAGAAGACTGCACTGTTGTGCCTGCCTGAAGAGAAGCTGGGGTCACACAGTCAGCTCATGTCACTGTCAAGATTAAAACTGAGATCTCACTACTCTACCTCACGGACCTACTCCTATAAACCATATTGCTGTCTTCTGTTTTTCATGTTGGGTGAATTCTATTTTAACCATATGATAACAAAATTAATTTTGAGCATATTAAATGCTCTACAGGCTGGGCCTGGTGGCACACACCTATAATCCCAGCCTTTGGGAGGCTGAGGCAAGAGCATTACCACAAGTTCAAGGGAAGCCTGCACTATAATAGCAAGACCCTGTCTCAACAAAACAAAAGCCATACAGAATCACTGTTATCTTGTATCATAATAGAGTATGAAATACAAGCCAAGCATACAAGTTATTCTGTATTTCTGCACAGTTGATGGTGGCCATTAGTATCAACAATTTTCCTTTACTTCTGACACTTGAGTAATAGCTCTCACTCATTTAGGGTTCACTATGTACCATGCATCATAGTATTTTACATGCAGTGCCCGAAGGACCCTGTGAAAGCATTACTGCTCTTCCTTTTTTGCAAAGGGTTAATAAGTTGCTTAAGATTAAACAGCCAGCAGTAGAACTGGGATAGAGCTTAAGATTATTTTAAAGCGTGTGACTTTGTTCACTGTTTTACACCATCTCCCTATAAAGTCTCTAGATTGAATTCCTTAGTAACTTGATTCCTATCCTCCGAGCTCTACACCTGACATCCCTTGTGTCCCACATAGATACACCTCTGCCTGTCTTGTGTTTCTACCTAAGCAGCCCGCCAGCTTCTTTTTTGCTCCTATTTTCCTGTCATTCAGGTTACTGAAGAGCTTAAAAATAGTAGAATTGTCTAGGAAATTACGTACAGAATGACTCCAAGGGATCAATTGGGAAGAATCCAGGCCATGAACTGACCCAAGGAAGACTTCCAGGAGCGCGGGCCACAGAAAGACCTCTCTCTTCGTCACATTCCCTTGCACCAGGGTTCCCAGTGTTCAGGATCTGTAACTCTTGGAACTTCGTGTTTTCTCTCTTGTGTGTTCAGGTACAATGAGCTTCAGGTTTGTAGACCAGTTCATTTATTTGTCCAGCATTGTTCATACAGACGGGAATGAAACAAAACCCCTTGCCTTGGAGGATCTCCCAGCTAGGCAGGAAATAACAACGAATCAATGTAGCAACAAGAGGGGATAAGTGAAGAAAAGAAAATGGATAGGCTGTATCTCAGTGACAGAGGACATGCTTCCCGTGTGTGAGGACCTGGGTTCAGCGTCAAGAACACAACAAGTGGGCTGCGAAGATAGCTCAGCAGTCTGAGTGCCTGCCTGGCAAGCACAAGGACCCAAGTTCAATCTCTGGTACTGCAAGCCATGCTCAGCCCTGAGCTGGGCTGGCCACTGAAACCAGGTGTCGGGGTGCACACTTGTAATCCAAGGCTGGGGAGGCTGAAACAAGAGGATCACTGCAAGTCTGAGCTGCATTGGGAGACCTGTACCAAGTCAATCAATCAATCAATCAATCAATCAGTCAGTCAATCAATCAATCCTAAAAAGAAAAAAAAAAAAAAACCCCAACAAACTAAGGGGCAGAAAATGATGAAAGGCGATAAGAGGGCTACTATTTATTAAGGTGCTTGGAGCTCTTTCTGAGATGGAATCCTTTAAGTAGAGCCCCAAATGAAGTTAAGGAACAAGATGCAAGCATATCTGAATAAAGAGCATCCTAGCAGGAGAGAACATCTCAAGGTGGAAGTGTCCTTACCTACAATGGAGGAGATTAAGGAAACCAGGGCAGAAGATGCAGACACTGGTAGGAGATGTAGTTTAAGAATAGCTAATCTTTTTTATTTTCATCAATGTATTTGGTACAGGATCACATTATGCAGCTCAGACTTATAGTGATCCTCCTATTTTCAGCCTCCCCAGGGCTGGGATTACACCTGGACTCGGCCACTGGCTTATTGTGCCTGGGGATGGGCCCCACATGGAAGGCAGGACCAGGGATCGAATCCTGGTCCCTATGCTTGCCAAAGCAGGTACTTGGTCTGCTTAGAGAACAGCCAGTCGTGTTTTGAGTATCTGCTTTGAACATAATGATACGCAGTATTAACTAAGTTATTCTCTTATTCTTTTGTTATGAAAATTTTGTTTTATTTTTCATAAAATAAAATTTTAAAAAAGCAGAGCAATATTGGGAGAATATTAAGTTCTACATAAATGTTTAATAAAGAAATCACTGGTTATTGACCTTTTACTCAAGAAAAAAAATAACCAAGGACCAATGAAAGCTTTTGATTTTATTCTAATGTGATGGGAAGGCAGTCACAGATTTTTGAGCCAAAGAATGAAATGGTCAGATTCAGATTTTAAAAGAATCCCTCTTGCTGTTAAGAAGGATACATTCACTATAAGGTAGCAGGGATGGATACAAAAGAGCAAGTGAAGTACACTGATAGTCTAAGAACTGTTGGGATTCAGGAAATGCTTTAAAGAGAACCTGTGGAGACTTCTTAATGGGTTGATTATCAAGTGTTTTAGCTTGAGGCAAAAGTTTTTGGGTTTTGGCTTGGTAACCAATTGAATGAGAGCGCCATTTCCCGAGCTGAGGACACCGAACTGGGATTAGTTAGGAGAGCAAGTCAAGCAAGTGGTTTCAGATTTGGGAGGGAAGGTTGACTTACAAATGTGTGGGGAACTCAGGCCTTTAGTAGCTGCTACTGATGTGTGTAAGTGGAGGTGACAGGAATAAATTTCCCCTCAGTAATGCTGTAGAATATTCAAGTGATTAAAAAGTAAGTTAGTCATCTGAGCCTGTTTTATATGCACTTTGATTTCAGAACCAGAAGAAATCAATCTCTTCAGAAAATTTCCTGATTTCAGTTATCTCAGTTTCTAAATTCAGATCAAAGTAACTTATTCCACAACCAGTGAAAGGAAGCTTAAAATGTAAATAGTTTAAGGGATAATGCAGCATGTGTGGGGTGTGGTCAGCACATAGCTGATGAACGTTTTGAGTGGTTTAAAGGGGAAAACTGTCAGTGTCAAGAGAAAGCATGTAGGTAAACAAAGACTTCGTGATGCCCGACACCATCCTATTTATCATAACATCTAAGTAAGAGAGTTCAATTAAGAAGCGTCTCTGTCTTGCAAGATGCTCTAGGCCAGTGGTGGTGAACCTTTTAGAGATTTCAAAGACACAAACTCCTGGCTGTGGCTCCTGTGCCACAGGCTCACCACCACTGCTCTAGGCTGCTGCTGGAGTAGGAGTAAGTGTCTAAGTTCTGTTTCCCACCTTTCAATCCTAGTCTCTTCCCAAAGGTGTTCTTTAGCTGGAAGGCTGATGGCATGACAGCTGACAGCCTGGTAGAGACATGTCACTTCTTTGTGGGGAGCAGGTTTCAAACAGCAGGACCTGAAGAATACTTATGTGTACAATTGGTATTGTGGTGTCCTGGGGAAAGGATTAACACATTTAACACCAGAAAGGATTTAAAGCAGATTTCATATCATGAGTATAAGTGTATTACCAGAGTAATACTGTATATACTTACTGTAGGATATTTAAGGAAAACTTTAAAATGATGAAAAGATGTCCTATTCCTACTAATTTAGGGGCCATGACAACATTTTTGTGTATTTCCTTCCAGTGTTTTATGCATTATGTTCTTTTATAACTGACTCTTAGTTAACTTTACAATTTTCTGTTGTTGCTCATTGTTATTATACACATGCTTGTCAGTGTAATTGGATTATTATTGTCACCTCATCATGCACCATGATTTACTCAAGGTAATTTCTGATTATTTACAATTACAAATAACAGTATGGCAAACAGCATTGTGCATAACATTTTGCTCTTGTCTTGGATGTCTCACTGAAAGAACAAATGGTGGACTAAAGATATCCATATGTTTTAGTCCTTAATATACATCACTGCTCCAATTTCCAGAAGAATTGCTATTAAATTATACTTTAAAGCCAGGGAAGCCAGGTGTGGTGGCGCACACCTGTAATCCCAGCACTTGGGAGGCTGAGGCAGGAGGATTGGTGCGAGTTCGAGACCAGACTGGGCTACAAAAGTGAGCTCAAGGCCAGTCTGAACTGCATAGCGAGACTCTTGTCTCAAAAAGACAAAAAAAAAAAAAAAAAGCCAGGGAGATAGCTCAGAGGCGCAAGAGCCTGCCTGGCAAGTGCAAGGTCCTGAGTTCGATCTCTGGTTCTGAAAAAAAAAAAAAATTACACTGTAAGCTGGGTGGGGTGGCATGTACCTGTAATCCCATAATCCCAGCATTTGGGAGGCTGAAGCAGGAGGATACTTGTGAATTTAAGGCCTGCCTGTGCTACACAATGAATCCAAGGCCAGTCTAAATTACATAGCAAGGCTATCTCAAACAACACCACCCAAATAAATTACATTTGAGGCTGGTGGACAGCTATAGAACTAACTACTGACTCTGGTAGAAAATATGACAGAAGTTCTTACAAAGTACAATACTATGCCTCCGGAGAAAAGGTGCTCTGGAAAAGGGGGCATTTTTCAAGTATTAAAATTTTTACATCAAATTTGTCAAATCACCTCTGGATCAGGAACAGAAAGGAAAACTGAGAAAATTTTTAATTAGAAGTTTAACACTGGAGTTGGTGAAACAGTTCAGTGGACTAAAGCACCTGCTTAGGCAAGCTTAGGCAAGCTCAGGCTGTGCCAGCCCTGTCTCCAGAGTGTGGTGGTGCATGCCTCTGATCCTGGTGCTGGAGAGGAGAGGCTGAAAGCAGAAGGATCACCATGAGTCTGAGCTGCATAGTGAGATCCTGGAACAACTAAATACATTTAAGAAATTATTAAAAGTTTACATAAACTGACATGCTAACATGTCAGAAATGATCAATATGGTAAACAAAATACAACAATGTTATTAACGGACTCAAATTTTTTCTTTTAAAAACATGGGCTGAAACTTGTAATACAAGTACAGGTATACACCACCAAAACTGGCCTTCAAATATTTTAAATATTGACTCAGAATATTAATTTTTTATTATAAATCATCAGGTTTATTAGTTTATTTTGTACATTTCATGCTTCTTGATGGAAAACTCAATTTGGCTGTAATCCATTAGTTATGAAATCAGTTTGTTTGCTGTGATCATTACTTAAATAGAATACGGCGTGGAATGGCTATACATGTTCATGATCTCAGCACTCTATGAAGCTGAGGCAGGAGAATTACAAGTTCAAACCCAGCCTGGGTGACTTAATGAAAAAATAAAGTACAGAAAAAGGAGGGATATGGCTCATATCAAGGGTCTATGCTCAACTCCCAGTATCAAAGCAATAGAACTAAACTGAAAGTGTAGGTGTGCATTACATTTGGTTATGGGAAGTATTATTTTGTTATGTGCATATGTAACATAACCTACTACTGTGGGGTATGATTAAGAAAAAATAATCTGAAGCCATTGGTATAGTGGGAACAGTCAAGACTCTGGGATTAGACAGACCTGGGTTTGCACCTAGGTTCTCTCAGTGATTTGCCAATTACGGTACCTATTTCTCTGTTAATTCACCAGTTGAGAAAAGTAACAGTATCTTGTGTTCTTGTGTGGAAAAGAGATTACTTAAACAGAATGCTTAATGTGTAAGCAGCAGATTAATTCATATATAACTACTTTTGTTCCTTCTTCCAAATAATGCCAACCATGTAAAAGCAACTTCATTAATAAGAAGGAAGGGGGGCCCGGCGGGATGGCTCAGTGGTCTAAAGCGCCTCCTTGGGAAAGCTTGGGCGGCTTCAGGGACTGCGGTTCGATCCCCGGCACCACATGCTGTGCCAGCCTTGCCCTCGGGACGGGCTGAGCCGGCCATAAAAATGAGTGAATAAACAAATAAAGGTTCTGAAACAAGAAAAAACAAAAATCAATTAAAAAAAA
>PVJA010019897.1:0-37704 GCA_004027025.1 Myocastor coypus
TAAAAAAAAAAAAAAAAAAACCGTGGGGGGGAGCGGAGGAGGGGAAGGCGGGCCAAGGATCCTGACCCAGCCGGAGCGTGGGCTTGGCTACCAGCGACGCAGTTTGGGTCGGGCTGGAACAGGAAGTTAGTCGTAGGAACACAGAGGCGGGGCAAAGGGGCGCAGGGAGCTTACCCCCGGCGGGCGTGCAGGCTTGGCTACCAGCGGTGCCTCTACAAATAATGATAACTTTTCTTTTCCATTGTTATCCCTTTAACTTCTTTCTCTTGTTTAATTGATGTGAATAATATGTCCCGAGTTACGTGGAATAGTATTCATGATGGTGGATATCCTTGTCTTCATTGTTTTTTAAAGAGGGCAAAACAAAAACTAATAAGAACAAGATAAGAAGATGAAATTAACAATGGTTGTTACATTGCATATTGTTATCACTAGATTCGATCCTCATAGCATCAGATATAGGCATGTGAGACTGATCATTTAAAATAATTTGTCCCTTCCATAATTCTTGAACTGTTTTCCTTCTTCTTTAACATTTTAATGTAATTTAAAGACAGTATAAAAATAATTTTTATGACATTAGAAATGATACATGTTCAATAAACAGAAAAAAACGGATGGAAGACATTCAAGAGTAGTTGCTATACTACAAATTGTTGTCTTCAGTGTAGTTTCTCAGATTACAGATACTAAGATATACTACTGATCCAAGTAAAAATTTTGAACATTAACTGCTATCTTCAAAAACTTGATAGAAATTAGTAATATAATCATGTCAACCGTCCTGTTTCTATACTTACATGATTTTTCTCTCTCACTTTTATCTTTTTTTTCCTTTCCATCATCTCAATAGTTTTTTCCTTATGTTCAGTTTCTTTTGCTTTTACTATATCTATTGTATTTTTCATATTTTATTTTTATTTATTTATTTTTTATGTTATGGCTGGTTCAGCCTGCCCTGGAGGTGGGGTTGGTGCAGAATGTGGAACAGGTGCTTTAAACCTCTGAGCTATCTCGCTGGCCCATATCTTTCATATTTTATTCTTTCAGGTTCTTATGCTAGGGAGACAGTACAATGTTTACACATGTGGGTTGGCGTTATCTCCTTTGTGACTATAGACTCTAGTTGCATACATCTACCAATACAAGTCTCAGTCAGTTGTTTGTATAGAGGAATGATATTAATTTGGGGGGTTCGACTTTGTATCCTGCTATGCTACTGAATTTGTTTATTGATCCTAGGTGTCTCCATATGGAGCTTCTTGTGTCTCCAACATAGAATATCACATCACCTGTGAATAATGATCAGTTAACATCTTTAGCAATTTTTGTTTTTGTTGCATTATCTCTTTTTGATGGCTCTGGATATTATTTCTAGAAACATATTGAATAGGAGTCATGATAGTGGATATCCTTGTCTTATGCCTGATTTTAGAGGAAAAGCTTTTAGTTTTTCTCCATTTAGAATGATGTTACCTCTTGGTTTTGTCATGGATTTTATCAGATTGATATATAGGCCATCTATTACATTTTCTGTAGGGTTTTTATCACAAATGAGTGTTGGAATATGTGATAAGATTTTTCTGTACTTTTGAGATGATCATGTGGCTTTTGTTTTTATCTCTGTTGGTATGGTGTATTACATTTCTAGATTTGCTTAGGTTCTACCATTCTTGCATCCCTGGGATGAATGCCACTTGGTCATGCTGTATAAACTTCCTGAAGATTTGCTGTATTCTGCTTGCTTATATTTTGTTGAGGATTTTTGCATCCTCAATAAAATATAGGGAGGGAGTATTGTGAGGGAGTTTGGCCTGTAATTCTCTGTTATGGTTGCACCAACATCCTGTTTTGGTATCTGTTTTGGTATCTCAACTAATGATTAGGGATTAATGCTTCCTTTTCAATTTCACTTAAGATTTTGATGAGTACTTGGGTTAAATCATTTCTAAATTTCTAGTAGGATTCAGCTGTCAATCCATCAGCATCTGGGCTTTTTTTTGTTCATAAGTTTTTTATTGCATTTTCAATGTCATTGACTAATATTGGCTTATTCAGAATTTTTATATTTTCTTGATACAACTGTTGCAATTCATACCTATCTAGGAGCTATATTTTCCATCCTGTGAGAGTAAAAATTTTTAAAGTAGGTATTTGTCTTAGTTACTTTTCTCTCATTGCTGGGACAAATACCTGCTACACAAAATGAAGGAAGGAAAGGTTTATTTATTTCACAGTTACTGGAGGTTTCAGTCCATACTTGGCTGGATGCAAAGCAGAGAGGCACATGGCAGAGAGCAGGAGTTCATGGTAGCAGAACAGTGACAATGGCGACAGAGGCAATGGAACAACCAGGGGAGCAGAGAGCAACAGCACAAGTCTGTCTCTCTGGCTCTTTTTAAATTACACCAGGCCTTAGCCTATTCATCTCAGGCCACATCTATAATTCCCAGCAGTACTCAGACCCATAATCTCATCAGTACTGAAACACATAATCCCAGTGGATCATAAGTCAAGTCTCAAACTCTGGAAGTCCCTGCCCCATGATTGCAAGAGGCATTGTGGGGTGAACTAGATATAAACCATAACAGTATTCATTATCATCTAAATTTCCACAGGATCTTTAGTAATTTCATCCTTTACATTCCTTATTGTTTTAATTAGAGTTCTTTCTTTCTTTCTCTCTTTATTTCTCTCTTTCTTTTTTCTTTCCTTCCTTCCTTCCTCCCTCCCCCACTTTCTTTCTCTTTCTTTTCTCTCTCATCCATCTCTCTTTCTTTCTTTCTTTCTTTCTTTTCCTTTCCCTCATCCTAGTTGTTCCTTTGATTCTTTCCTTTCCACTATATGTATTTGGCCTTCTGGATTTTATTTATATCATTGAATTTGATAGTTTTGAAGGGTACATCAATCTTGGTTGGAAATTATTTTCTTTCAGGACCTGAAATACCTCACTACAAGCTCCTCTTGACATTATGGTTTGTATTGAGAAATCTTCTGTGATTCTGATGGAATTTCCATTGTAGTTGGTCTGTTTATTCTCTCAAGGAGCTTTTAATATTCTATTCTTTTGCTGACTTTCTGAGATTTTGATTATTATGTGTCTGGGTATAGATTTATTGTGATTATCACTATGTGGATTTCAATATGTTTCACTTAGCTGTATGCCAGCTTATTTTCTCACATTTCTAAAACTTTCTACTAGTACTTCTGCAAATAGTCTTTTTATGTCATTTGTGCTGTCTCCCATTATTTCATTGACACCTATTATTTTTACATTCTTTTTTCTTTTCATTGTCTCATGACAGCTGAATTATTAGTTCCTGGTTCCTTATTAGTTTTAAGAGGTATTTCCTGTCCTGTTCATTAGTTGCACACTGTCCTCAAGGTCTGCAAGTCTACCTTAAGTTCCACTGAAGAAATTTTGGCAACTTTCAAAGAAGTTCTTTTTTATTATGAATTTAGGACAGGGTCTATAGGGTGTACAAGACCTCACTACATAGACTGGACTCATAGTGAGTCTCCCGTTTGCAGCCTGCCAGGTGCTGGAATTTCAGGACTGCACCACCATGCCCAGTCTCAATCCCTGTCTCTGTGTGGCCCGGGGTTGGGGCCATCACGGCACACCAGGGATTGCAGCCCAGCCACTGCACTCTGCCTAAGCAGGTGCTTTAGTCCACTGAGCTATCTGGCTGGCCCTCAAAGAAGTTGCTAATTTCCTGGATATCTGTTTGAATTTGTTCAATGCACTCTAATCTTTCCCCTATGTTTCATTCAGTGTTTTCACTATTTTTCTATTCTCCTATATTTTTTCCTTTTAAATCTAAGCCATTTTTAGCTGTGCTGAGTGACTCTTTCACAACTGTTGTCATACCTCTTTGAACCTGAGAGATTATTTGTGATCTTATTTCTTCTATAGTTTGATGGATATTTTTTTCTTTACTTCAGTTGCTATCATCTCAGAAGTTTCAGGTGTGTGATTTCAAAGTTTTCCTGTATTTTTTTCTGAATGAGCTAGAGAATTAAGATTGCCTTTTGTTTCTGCATTTTGACACTTTTGAATCTCGCAGTAATCACCCAGACAGAGTCTCCCACACTAAAAAAAGTTCTCCAAAGTTCTTAAATGGTTTCATGAAAGCTCCACACTTGCTCATGCTGGCCCCACAGATCACAGCTCTCTAGTGTGCTGAAGGACATTCAGAGTCTTCCTAAGTTCTTGAATATTTGAACCGGTACCAACAGAAACTCCATGCCTGTGCACTGGGAGCTATGGAAGGTCAGAGTTATCAGAGTTCTACAGGCTGCCTAGATTCTGCTAAAGCCAAAGCTCTTAAATGGAGCCAACAGAGCTCTAAATTTACTGTAAGTCTTAGTTCCACAATAATATATCTATTTGGGAATATATCCCAAATAGATATTTTCTCATCAAGTAAGATAATATTTAACCAATCATAAACTTATTGAAAACATTTTATAGGTTAACATTGAAATACTGTTTTGCACTTAAAGTTCTCTTTTTAACAATAAAAAGAGAAAGCAACAGAAACTACTTTGGTAAAATGTAGAAAAAATTGATTTTTAATCTAGTTTTGCAAGTTTTTCCAAGAACATATAATAGTTTAGGGAATTATTTTTGTAATTATAAAACTTGATTTAGTCATATTGAATTTAGATACATTACAGTTTATTACCAATACTTGTTGGAGTGTATTGCCAGATTTTATTTTTTTTAAAAGTACAGCAGAGAATTCACCCATTAGCAGAAGAAACTAAACAAATCGGTTGCGTTAGCTGCTTTTTCAGATAGAGAGAAGAGTTTTGTCCAGCAGTCTCCAAAACCCAAGGGGATCCCCACTTATTTTCTTGGTCATTGTATTTCATATTTATATTAACTAAAAAAAGGAAATTGAATTTATTGAAAGCAGGGATATTATTACTCAGGAAGACAGCATGCACAAAAGTCTTAGGAAAATGAGAATAAAACAACTTGAAAACAATTCAGTCTGCGCAGGACTGAAACCCTAATACAAAATATAATCAGGAGCTGTACAGAAGAAGGCTGTCTGCCTATAAGCCTGGGATGAGACTGCTCATTCCCAAACTCTTGGAACACAGGACATGATTCTTTGGGGCAAAGAGGTTGATGAAACCAAAGGTCTTACTGCTGACTTGACCTAACTAGTTGTTATCCCGGGTTTAGGTTAAATACGTGGAATGTGGCCAGTAGACAAGTTAAATTTGTTCTCTGCGTGATCCCAACCTACCAAAGGCAGCTGGAAGACTCAGCAAGGACCACTGAATTAGAGAGTTACTCTGTAACTGGTCACACACAACCCTAGACCACCCTAAGCACTACAATTGCTTTATCCAAATTCCCATTACTAGAGAGGTAGAAGTGCAAGATGTGGGAGATACCTACAGGCAATTTTTCATCTCCAACAAAAAGGAATAAACACAAAATGCTGTTCCACAAGTCAAGTTGACAAGAACTGCTAGGCACAGCAGGTGAAAGGTCTTAGAGGGTGCCCTTAATAAACCTACTTCCCCCTGCACTGGAGGAACAACAGGAGGGGAGACAAGCAAGTCCCCACCCCATCCAATGTGCCCTGATGTCTCTTCATTTGCGAGTCCACACGTTGCTGCAGATTTTGCCAAGATGGTTAAAGAGCTTCTTTATGTTTTCTAAGGCCTCTGGATCCGGTCATGCAGTGTTGATCCTCTGCAAGTCACTGGTCAGTAGCCACATGCTCACACTGCCACTCACTGGACCAGGGAGGGAGATTTCTTTGTTGAAAGAAGTCGAGATTTCTTGAAGATCCTGGAGTCCAACCAGCGTGCTATGACTAGAGTTAGTTTCACTATAGCCAATTCCAACAGGCCTACAGCTGGGGTCAGGAGGTCGTCATAGCTTGACATTTTCCTTGCACAGACTGAGTTCTCTTCTGCACTTTTTGACTATTGTACTTTTGGAATTCTGAGGTTTATTTTCTTCCATTGTCATCTCATCCACTTGTACTACCTTCCATTTTTTGGCAGATTTCAGTGGTGTCTGAATAGCTCCTGTGGGTTAGTTTATTTCTGTGAAATCACTTCAGCTGTTGCTGCCTCTTCCAGGGCCTGTGTGTTGCCTCCGAAGGGAAAATATATGAGCCACTTCATCTCACGCAGTGCCTAAGGGAGCTATAAGATCTCGATGTTGTACCAGTTATCCACTGCCTTGAGAAGCTTCTGACTCAATTTGTTTGAGCCACACTTGCACTTCTTGGTCTTAGTCTTTAAGAAATGAGACGAGTTTCCAACTCTGTGATGAGTTGCTCTTGGCTGCCCCACTGCTGCACTTTTGAGAAGGAGCCACAGTGCTCAGGTGGAGGCTATGGGTCCCACAGGAAGGGCTGAGAAAAACCACACTGTCCTATCAGAGACCAACAACTCATGATTGCTTTAGATGTCACACCAAATCAAAGCAGTTAACACCTTCCAAATATATACATAGGTATAGATAGATATATAGATATATAGAAATAGAGATAGGTATACATAGATATAGATATAGATTATAGATATAAATGCATGTAGATGATATAGATATAGTAAAAGGTGAAAGATTTATATGATCTGAAGAGAAATCAGAGTATAGATACAGATATGGGTATCTCCTGAAAAATTGTACAAGTGGTTTTGCACAAATACCCCAAAAAGAACAAGTTCACAAGGACAAAAGTAAAAACAAAAAGCAAAATTGATATAAGCTCAAAAAAACTTTTGGTTAAACAGCTTCAAGTTCTTATAGCATTTATTCATACAGATTAAACAAGCAGATGAAAAATATGAAACATAAATGTCATAAATACTTACTTTTAAATTAAAATACAACCTTAGATGTACTTGCTAAGTTGAAGTTCAATATCCCAAATCTTCTCACTATTTTTCCCCAGCAGGCCACCAAGGGACTAATGCATCCTGACATATCTTAAGCACTTAATAAATGTTAGCTAATGCTCAAAGACTAAAGACAGGTAGCAAGAGAGGAAGGAGTCTGAAAAATTTAGAAATTATTTAGAGAACTTTGTGGATGCACACTGAGTTGTTCTGTGGGGAACCAGTTACTTCTTGCAATCTGTTTTTTTATGTTTGCTCATTTTGGCCTTTCTTGAATCATATTTCCATTCTAAAATATTAATGGCTCTCTCTGACTCTCCTTGCAGTACTGTTTGACCAAGCAAGCATGGAGAGCTCTACACAGTGTGCCCTTAGACTTCAGCTAATTGAACGTACACTGGTGTGTTGACCATGACTCCAAGATTCTCTCTGCTTTTCTCCCATTGCCTTGCTACCTTTCTTTCCCAACACAGAGAATTTTATAATTCTTTACTTCAAATCATCTGCTTTCACTTGCCATCTTAGACAAACTAGTGACAGCAAAGAGCAAGCAGCTAGTTTGTCTTGACGGTTAAACTTACAGCAAACTTCAAGATTCTTCTAAGAGAACTTATGATGAATTTGCAAGTCCAGTCAGGTTTATTTCAGGACTAACGTTGCTCAGACTCAGTTACTTATTGAAGATATGTTTAATATCCTCATTAAAGGTTACTGTTTAACCATGAACTTCTCTTTTGTTTTTAGCTGTGAGCAGTGATTTCTATTTCCTACCACATCCAGAAGGAAGCCAAAAGTTGTGTATTTGCTTGTAGATAGTGCAGTTTCTGAGCTCTAGAAGACCTTGGCTTCAATCAGGTTTGTGTTGGGTGCCTTCTGTGTACTCAGATCTGGAGAAGGGGATGAAGTGGCTGATAGGATACTATAGATGTAACGTGTGGAATAAGACTTTGAATTCACAAGATAAGACCCTTGGTAAGGTAGGTTATGTGGGGATAAATGGCAGGGGGAGCTGGGGACACTGCTAGAGGAAGCCTTGAGGTCAAGGAGGCTACATTAGGTCTCTCAAAGTTGAGAATCATAAGGTGGAAAATGTTTTCATTTTCTTACAAAAACTAGGTCAAAATATGTTCACTCAAAGGATCTACATTTACTTCTTTGGCCATAGTTTCTTGGCCACAAGCAGAAGTAAATAGTGCTAAGGCCACTGCTTATAAAAAGCCATGAGGTTAGTAGTTTTCAAATAATTGGACTAGTATGATTTTTTGGAGGGTCTTCATTTATTTAGAACCAAGTTAGAAACTCTCTGCACTGGGAAAGACTTCTGAGATCTTGATTGGGTCAAGGATCAATTTGAGGAAAGTATACAAGCACAATAATCAAGACAGGATGTTATTGATTTAAGACAGATAATTGTTGAATAAAAAAGAATAAAGTCTAAAGCAGGATCAAAGGAGAAATGTTTTCCTTTTGTTCTACCTGTGAATAAGATCAAAGGTTCCAAAATTTTAATGAGAACACTAGGCTATTCCTCATTTTACAAAGTACTGTGCTTCTATGAGAGCCCTGACATAGATAGCAGCATTCAAATTTTATAGATAATAATTATGGTTTTTACAGTTGAAGTCAAATATTATCTGTAAGGTAACATGTGAGTGACAACATGAATTTTCCCCCAAATTCCCAGGCAATTATGCTCAGGAAATCACTGCTCCTATTCTCTAAATCCTAGCAATGAGCATAGAATGAGCTACTGGAGTCTGTTTTAGGCTTTGACTACAAGATTGTTTTTTAACATTTTTTTATATTATGGCTAGCTCACCCAGCCCTGGGGGTGGGGCTAGTGCAGCATGTGGTGCTGCGGATTGAACCGCTATCCCTGCAGTTGCCTAAGCTTGCCTAAGTAGGTTTTTTTTTGTTTGTTTGTTTTTGTTTTTTTAATGGCCGACTCAGCGTGCCCTGAGGGCAGGGCTGGCACAGCATGTGGTGCCGAGGATTGAACTGCAGTTCCTGCAGCTGCCTAAGCTTTCTTAAGCAGGGGCTTTAGACCACTGAGCCATCCTGTCGGGCCCCTAAGTAGGTATTTTAGACCTCTGAGCCATTTCGCTGGCCCCTAACTATAAGATTCTTGAAAACAGAGACTGACAAGAAGCAGATTTTTTTTTTAAATCTAGAGTGTTTTATGCAATTCCTAGTTATACTAGGCTAGGTTAGGCTGTGCTGTAGTAGAGAATAAGTCCTAAAACATTAGTGAGTTAACACAAAAAAATTTATATTTTTTGGCTCTACAAGATGTCCATGGATACTCCTTTCTGAACTGTGATTTGGGACCAGGAGACCTTTATCTTTCCGTAGTGTCTTCTGGAAGATATGGCCTCCAGTTTGCCGCAGTAAAAGAAAAGTAACACATGTGACTATCTGACCCATGTGGCCGTTCCTATCACTTTGTCTAACTTTGGGCAACAGGGAAGCTCAGGGAGCCCAGGAGGAACAGTAAATGCTTCTGCCATCCTGGCTGAGAGTACGTCTTGATGAACTTCACTGAATGCAGTAATGTGGAAAGTTGGCAGAGTTGACATTATACAAACCTTGAGGCAACTTTTTACTTCCAGAGCCTTAGATGAAAATACAACTATGTACAGGAGGACTGACCAATGCAGATCTGCCCTCTGATAATCTACTCCAAAAGAGGCATTCTTCTAGAAACATGGTATGGTGTTAAAGCTGAGTGCACATGAGAATTCTATACGGTGATTATTGATAATTCTCTTTGTAGAAATCGCTTTGTCAAAGCTGAGGGGTGAATCTCTGTTCATCAGCTCATAAAAAACCTATGAAAGGTTGTCTCTACTGGCTCCTTCACTACTTTATGCAGTGGAAAGCAATGGGATCAGGAGTTGTCTTGGCAAAAAGAGTTAAGAGGAAAGCAAAGAGAAATACAGTTTTGTAACCTGTTTCCTTCATTCCTGTTTCTTTTCTTTCCTGCTACCATTCGGTTGATCCTCTCTCATAGATCTAGAAATATATAAAAGCCTTGAAGGCAGTATAGATTAAATCTCTTATGCAAAATGCTTATAATCAGAACAAGTGCTCCAGATTTCTGATTTTTTGTGAATTTTGGAATATTTACATGTGTGTAATGAGACATCTTAGGGATGGAGTCTAGATCTAGAAATATCATTTTTATTGTTCATATTTATGTTATATATAATTTTATAAATATTTTTAGTGCACTGTGTTTTGACTTTAAACTATTTGATGCCGTCTAGTGTGGAATTTTCTACTTGTGGTGTCACAGTGGATCTCAAAAGTTTCAGATTTTGGAACATTTCAGACATTCAACCTGTATTTGAACCGCTGTGTTATTTCTGACAGCTATTTGCCTGGTCTATCCTGAGCAAATAAAGAGATGGAGCAGTGATCTCAGTGTTTCATAAAATATCATTTCCAGTGGCTTGGATTGTGTTGAAACTGGTCAAGCTCACTTTACGCAGCCCTTCTGACACTTTGAACTACAGATGGAATGCTCCCACCCTCATGAACTAACATTCCAGACTTATGACTGGTTTATGTGTAACAGAAAGGAGTCACTAAAATTCCAGGTCAGGGTTTTCTTAAACCAGGGAGATTGAACTTAGGTCCTTGCACTTGCCAGGCAAATGCTTATTCTACTCAGCTATCTCTCATCCCCTTCCGGTCAGTTTTTGTCATTTTTATTGTGTTAGCTTGTGTAATTCACTTGCAGCCAGCACACACTTTCTTCCTTCCTTAGTGCCTACCAGACAGGGCCACTGACGGCAGAATGCATTACTAGCTCTATGATTTTGTATCAAATATTTTAACTTGTTTTTCATCTGTGAAATGGGAAAAACAATACTTACATTTGGAGATGACCACAATAATTAAAAAAATTAAAGTATATAATGCAATTCCTACAATCCAAGGCATATAATGAAGCACGGACAAATGGGTACAATTTTATTATTATTCCTTATTTTCAGGAATGCCAAAATAAGTCTTTATTTAACAGGATAGTGATGTCAGAATACAGAAGAGAGTCCTCTTAGATTAAACCTTAGAAGTGACTGGGGGAGGGCTGCTTATACCACATTGCAGGGCCTTTTCGGTGAACCAGTGTTTTCTCCCAGGGCCTTTCTACAGCAAACTATCTAGTTGCTTAACAGAGTAAGAAACTCCCCACTTTTCACCAAAATAGATGAGCACCTGTTGATATATTAAGCACACATTTACATTATAGTTGTTTTTCAAATCTGTACTTGAAACTCATTTGTTTGAAATGCAGAATGTATTTTCCCATGCAAAGGATGCTATTGAAATAGGGACTATAGTCCCAACTGACTAAAACATACTCTTGATTCACAAAGTAGGATACAATGGACAGAATTCAGATGTAAATGACTATAAATCAAGGATGTTGCATTGTAAGTCATTAACGAACACTGAAAAGTGTGAAAATCAGGTAATAATTTCCTTTATTTCTTATGAGGCTAATAAGGAACACTCTTAATCAGAAGAAAAGAGAATCTGGTGGAAATTTATCTAAGGAATCTTAAGGTAATTCTGAGTCATTTTCAAAAGCTTTTGAAATTTTTTACTAAGTCTAATATAACTTTACTTTTTCAGTTTTTCTTTCTTGACACAAAAGACAATGCAGCATGGATTTCATCTGCCACAAAAACTTCATTTTGAGTTTACAAATGGGAAAGAGAAAATGAAAGAGATTAGGGGAAGGGGGAGAGGAGTGAGAAAGACTTTCCTTAGATCAGTCAACAAGTTGGAGAAGTTGAGGCGGGTGGAAGAAGTACATATATGTACAAAGGTGGATTTTGATTACCTACTCTGACAGCAGAGAAAAACTAGTCTTTGAGCATCCTTATGCTCTTAGGAAAGCGAAATGGTAATGTGAGCAGTTCCCACTGACACCATTAGGTGGCATCAGAGAGCTAGAGCTGTTTTGAAAAAATATTTCCAGATGGGGAGAAACCAAGGCAGCTGTGTGCTCATTCATGGCTATTCATCATTTGCAAATACGCAAAATACTGACTGTACTGTTAGCACATTTTGTATTTATTTCCACGAATTACATGCTGAACTAGACTGTTAGCATAACCTCATCTAATCGGAGAATTTAGGGAAAATAGGAATGCAAGGACCTGAGAGAGCACAACTCAATCTTTAGTTTCTTGTAGCTTCAAACATAGTATTGGTTAAACTAAAATTAAACAAAAACTTAAGCTTTCAAATGGTAAAGATAGGATTTAGCAAGAAGTAGCTTGCCTATGCTCATAAAACTAACAAGTCAGTCACCTTCACCCCAAGCAGGTGGCTTTCACGTGCCATAAATACTAGTCTACTGTTGGAGCAAAACAAATTTATTCTGTGTGTCAGTCCTCACGTGGCACTTCCTTTGCTGATACTGCAGTTGAAATGGTTGGCTGAGAACTGGAGATCTGAAAAGTGTAGATTATACCATGAGAAACAGAACAAATGGCAAAAGCACATAGCTGACATATCGAGGTGTGGTCCCTGGTCCTTCATCACTGGGTGTGAGGGGTCAGGGAGGAGGTAGGGGCTGATTCTCTTCCCTGGATCCTGGGTGACAAAAACCAGGAAGTGGTGTTGGAAGTAGTATTTGATTAAATTGATGCATGTCACACCCTGACTGGGTACCTTGTTCCTCAGTTCTGAAGCAATGCAATCATCAGTTCTTTAGTCCAGTGAGTGTCACAAAGCTCTGGTCCTAGGTTTACTCTGAAGACTGGCCTACTGTTACAGGTCATCTAAGACGTTTCTCCTTCCCTTATCTCCCCACCTGGGAGTCCCTGCAAGGAGTCTCAGCTTCAGCCCTCGGGCACTTTTTCCTGTGATTAACTGTTATCTGCCTGAGGTTTACATTGCCCAGCAGTGATGGGCTCAGAGATGGCTCTTTCTTCCTCTGGCCGGAGCCCTCTTCTGAGAACCTTGGAAGAGTTGCTATGGTGATGGCTTTGTCCTTTGAAGCCACTATCCTTGAGGTTTAGGCAAGTGATGACTGAAGCTTATGCAGCTAACCTTGAGCATTTTATCTCTCAACGCAAAGCCTCAAGGTGTAGTCCTTGGCTTTATTATCTCTTTCGTTCCACAGAGGAATTTGAGTATATGCCTATGGAGCAAGGCCAGAGGGCCCTGCAGGACACCCTACATGCAAAGTGAGTTTTCAGAGGCAGATTGCGTTTCCTCATTTTTGGTTTGCATAGTTTACCCTGTAATTTTTAAGCAGTGCTGAGATTTTTCACGAGCTTCTCTGAGAGTCTTTCATGTTCATATGAACTCGGAGGACTCAGTTCCTAATGTAACACCAGCATGCATCAGTTGAATCATAAAATCTTTAAATGTGCCCTTTACGTGGATTCAGTCAGGATACAACACTGAAAAGAGCAAGGTCTTGTTCTGAATGCCTTCAGGTTCACTCTGAGTGTTCAGTCAGGACAATGAGTTTGAACTTCAGACTTTCATCAGCACATGTGACCGAACACCCTTGCTTGCAGATTTTGGCTTTCTTGTCATTACTTTGTTTTGTTGGACCTCACCATTTCTGAGATCATAAAACAAAAAACTGAAGGGTCAAATGTACTGACATTCCCAAAGTAATAGTGTATACATATTTCACTATCTCATTCATTCTGTCTCTTCCTTTGGAGTAGTTAGAGTAGTAAAGAAGAGAAGAAAAAACAATAGTGGAAAGAAGATGAAATAAAACGGAAATATCAGAACACATTAAATACAAACTTTTTTAGTAATTAATTTTTAAAGAAAATAAAACAATAAAAAGGTTAGAAATGCAGTATTTCACTAAACAAAATGATAGTAATTCAGCAACAGTTTTTACACTACATGTTGTTGTCTTCAAATTAGTTGTTCAGTTTACCAGATATAAGCATGGAAAATGGATCTGGGTGAAAAATTAAAAAGAAGAAAAACAAGCATTGACTGTCCTTCTCAGTAGCCCAGTAGAAGTCAGCCCTACAATTACCCACTGTTGTTCCTTTTTTTCTTTCTTTTCTTGTCTCCTTTCCCTCATCCCAGTTGTTCCTTCCCTTTCACAGAATAAGAATCTGAAAATTAAATACAATCTTTTTCATTTCTTATAGCTTCAGTTCTGGTATAGATCAGATTGAAATGTAAAACAATCACATTTTGCTAATTTCTTCTCCAAATCTGCATAAGTTTGGAACCACAAATTTACTTTTCTCTTCAACTGTTAGATCGTGTATTATTCCTCTAAGAAGAATATTGGGCTCTGTTCACTTTATATATGCTATAAAAAGAAAATAATGCCCAGCTATACTTAGAATCTCTCAAATTCAACATACAAATGGTTTATGATTTCTGTGAGCCCACTATTTTATTCTTTAACATTAAAAGAAAATATAACATACAGTATCTTTCTTCAGAAGCCATCGGGAGATAGTTTCAGAACCCATCCTGCAATAACTTATTAACAAATATTTTATAACTTATTCATTTCCCAGGCCTCATCTTCTTCCAGTGCAAAATGGGAGATTAACACCCACATTATCCTGAATACTTCTGTCTATGTCAGAACAAAATTGAGAGGAGCTGTTAGGTAGGCGAGGAGGTAAAGAAGAACAGAAAAGGTAAAATAATGGTTTTTGCATATTGGACTGCTTGAAATTGACATAGTCATATTCCTAGAACACTCATTAATTGGGAAAAAATCACAAGTTTCAGATGTGGTCAACAAATGACAATAAATGTTTACATTTATAGCTTCCATCCTAAATATGTGATTTCTCACAGTTATGTAATTCAATTTAATAAGACACTATATTAATAAATCCTTAGGAGATTCAAGGCTGTTTTGGGGGAAGCAGCATGGTAGGGATCTTAGGGCTTTAAGAATGAAACTGAGAAGAAGTGGTACTTCAAGCTGTTAGGATGCCAGATGGAGGAGCATCTGACTGAGATGCGTTAAGGGCAGCAGCCAATCAGCAGCAAGGAGAACTGAATAGCTCTCTGGGATTGGCAACTTGCAATCCTCCCCGACCCACTGGAGTATATTTGCAATTTCTGTGAAATTGTGGGGACTTCTGAAAACAATTACTATTTAATTTATGAGGAAAATTTTACAAATGTCTGAGGCCACAAACTCTGAATCCAGACTTGGAGAGGGGGCTACACTATATGTCAGCGTGTTAGGGTTAGTGCTTCATTACTAGGCAGCTTTCAAATTATTCATGCTACAGGCAAGCAGTTCCAGGGGAGTGTAGACCATTGCTCTGAGGTGACATTCAAGCTTCGTGTAGTCTTTACACTGGAAAGTGCAGAAGGGAACGTCTGTGAGTGTGCAATGTATAGGATCTCAGAAGTTAAAATCGGGTTGGGGATCTCATCCAGATCATTGTTTAGGAGACCAGGGAGATAGCACAGTGGCATAAGTGCATGTCCGGCAAGTGCAACGGCCCAAGTTCAATCCGTGGTACCACCAAAGGAAAAAAAAAATGCTCAGTGTTAGACAGAACTCCAAAGCTTAGGACTAAAATGCGTGTTTGGGAGTTCTCTGGTTTGGTGCCTCCCTGGCAGGATTCAGGCTAGGATTTGCTACTGTGAAAAACATGCAAAGCAAAATTCATCAAGGGAAAAAAAGCTCAGGGGGCAAAATCGGGATGAAATCAGGAGGATTCTTCCAAGGTTCTTCTTCTGTGGGAGTCGCTGGGAATGAAACGCTGTTGCTGCACTTCATGAGATACAAAAATCTGACTCTGACGGCTCGATTTTACACTGCGAGTTACAACTGCATTAACTTAACGAGCAGTGGAGGACGGATGCTTGTTTCTCTCAGATCCCCGAATGGACCCCAGCATTGAAAATGTACAACATAGGGAACATAGTTGTCTGCCAGGTGGTAAATTAAGCTTATTAGAGAGTCAAAGCCTACAACTTTATATCAAAGGATATGGATACTCATATCGTCACCCTCTTTAAAAAGAAAATCCTAGATGCCAAAGAAGAAAGCAGGTATTCAGCTTTGTTATAGTTTGTATCTAGTCATAGCCCCAAAGCCCCATGTAGTCATGGGGCAGCTTCTGGAGTTCGTGCTTGATTATTGTGGATGTGGGTGCTGAACCTACCCTGGGGCAGGTAATTTGCGTTACAATGTAAGAAGGGAAGAGAAGCTATCTAGTTGCCTGAGCTGCTGCCCTACCTTTTGCTCTGCTCTTTGCCACTGCCATGCAAGGGTGCCCTCTGCTGTGTGCCACTCCATTTTGGAGCCAGCTGAGTATGAACTGAACCTTCCAGTAACTGGGATCTAAATAACTTTTCCTTCCTTATTTGAGTGTTAGGAATTTGTCCCAGCAAGGAGAGAAGAGTAACTGAGATAAGCATACATCGCATTGTTTGCCCCATACAGTTGAGACGCTCAATCATTCTTATCAGGGCATAGTGAAAATTTTGTGTTTCTAGAATTAGAAACACAATCTTGCAATCAGATCTTTCAAAGGCCAACATTTTGGGTCCCACCATATTAATTTTTTTTTTTGTTCACAAAGTAATAAATAATTGCAATGTAGATGGACAAATAAAAATCATTAATTCATTGGACTAAGGTTTATGAACCTTTCAAACTATTAGGTAGAAATGTGGTAAATTAAATATGATTACTGCAGTACATTAGATACAGATCAGCATCTCTGTAGCTTCTTATCCTCTCACTGAAAAGGCTTCCTGTGAAAATCTTTGTGGCTGTCATCAGAATTCCTCCTCCTCGCTTCTATCTGGGATCAGAATTCCAAGGGGCTGTGTTTCCTGTCATGAATCTTTTTCCACTTTGTCCCGTAAGTAATAGTCAAGGACTACCTCAGGGCTTGACGTCATCACATTTGTGCTTGACCCTGGAGGCTCTCACATGAGCTGTGGTTCCTCGCCACTGCCGCCAATTTTCCTAGCCCTCCCCAGTCTTTCTGCCCTTGAAGGAGCTGACTTTGTCCTGGTGAGGTTCTAGTTCCCGACGCTTGCTCCTTTCCTTCAGTCAGTGACATAAAAGCTCTTTGGTTTTCAGTCAGTTTCCATTCACAATTATTTACTAATTTTGACAGTGCTGCTTACATCCTGGGAGTTGATCAGTTTTCAACTTACAATGCCTCAGCCTTTGCATTGGAAATCCTCCCATTTGAGGATCCTACATGCTACGCCTGAGCCCAGCAGTTTCACTCACAGTAAGGAAGTTTACTGGCAACCCCAAATCGCCCTCTTGCTTTGCACTGGGATGACTGTGTCAGAAATGCAAGCTCCAGGCTTGAAGAGTTTGGATCACGCAGAAGAGTGAAAGGAAGCAGTACACAGTTCACTCTTGGTCTCACAAGTAGCAAACAGAAGAGCTAGGAAGTGACATTTTACTCCACTAGAAATGATAAGTAATATATTTCAGGTTCTATTCAAGGAGTAGCAAAGACTTAGCTCTCTTCCTTAAACTGTCCTGAGCCACAGAAAATTCAGACATATTGAAGTTCCTGGGACTCCCTTCAATGTCAGTTCACCCAATTTTCCCACTTAGTGACCTAAAGTATAAGTCCATGGGAAATATGCCAAGAAATAAAGCTGGTGAGGCAGTTAAGAAGGATCCATGAGTGTCATACAATTACCACTGGAGAACAGAAGCACCAGGAGACTTGTATTTTAGGGAGCAGTCAGAGGGAGAGTAGATGTAGCTACAAGAGACAAAAAAAGATTAAATAATATCTTAAAAATTTGTGGGACTACAACTGTTGGTGAACAGACATGAGAAGCATTTAGGAGACCAAACAATCAGGACATGGGAGAGGAGCTGGGACAGTGTACTGTGGGAGTGCAAGTGCCTTCCGTCTGGCTGGAGGACCCCCCTTGAGCAGTAGCTCGGTTTCAGCCACTTAAATTAATAAGCTCATGTTCCTTTACTCACCACTGACTAAATCCAAGGAGGCCATTTATTTTGAGAGAAAGGATGCATGCAAAGCTAGCTCTAAGGAGATGAGAGGCCCATTTGCCTCCTGCCACCATCTCACCACGTACAAGTGAGTAAAGCCCTTTTATAGGAAGGAAGGAAGCCAGAGCACAGGGACAGGATAGATTGCCACTCTTGCTTTACTATATCCAGCCATCTTCAGCTCATTCTCCCCTTTCCTATGGAAAGGAGAAAGGGCTCCATCTTTATGGGACTGGAATCTGCATATTCCATCACTCCCTCAGGATCAAGGAAAGGAGAGGAGTTGCTTATGTGCTCAGCAAGAGAAAGCTTGAAGAAGTTGCTTACCTCTAAGGGATGAAGAAATTGACCTTTCAAATCCTATCTTGCACTGCCAGTCACAACATTGCACTGATTTCCTCTTTTACCTTCTCCTCCACAATGGCTTTGCCTTACCCTGTTTGGTTTGGCTTGGTCTTTTGAAGGTCCAGCAATGTCCTTGGCATGTTTGACAGACTTTCAAACACTTGCACGGCAGAAGCTATCTAAGACAATTTGGGATTTTGTTGAAAGTGGTGCTGATGAAGAGATTACAAAGAATGACAACATCACAGCATTTAAAAGGTCTGCTCTTCCAAATCCTTCTTATTGTTAAGCTAAGGGGCACTGGTTGAGGGCTCCTTAGAGGATGCACTTAGTATCCCTAGTGTCTTTGTCTAAGGAATACAGAGTGCTCAAGATACAGTGGTTGGGCTTTTGGACGGGTATGGTGGTGTGTTTCTGCAATCCCAGACCTGTAGGAAGCTAAATTTGACTCTAACCCAGACAATTTAACAATCTAGTGAGACTCTAAAATGTAAAGGCGAGTGGGGCTGGGAATGCAGCTCATGCAAAGATCCTGGGTTCATTCTCTCAGAAGAAAAGCATGTGTTTTCATTTGCTTTGGAGAGATGATGAGAGAGAGTTCATAGAAAAAAAAAAAATCTTTAAACTAGCACATCCTCCTTCTGTTTTCAACTATTTTATAACCCATGAAAGTAGGACAAGAACCCAGAGACATGTTGCATTCTTAGGCCAAAGTGTCCTGAATTCCTAACCTTCTTTCTTATAGGAAAAACATGTAAGATAGGTAAAATCCTGCAAGAGTCAGGATTCCACATGGAGAAAATAATGATGATCCCAGTGAGATTTAGAGGGGCTAGAAGGTTGATCCAAGGGAGAAGACTTAGATATAATATAGAGAATAGACAATGGACCAGCCAACAATCACTACAAGCCACTTGTAGAACGCCACCTACTTCAGTGCACATCACAAGCTAAGAATGGTTTTTAATTTTTAAGTCAAAAACTAACAAAAGGAAAGGAAGTATAAAACTTAAAATCATGTGTCGCTTAATAAGCATGTATCTCAACATATTTTGAGAACTGCATGGTTAGAAAGTTTCATTATTGTGTGAACATGATAAATTCTATAAATTAAACTAGCTCCGACTTTTAGTAGGAATTACAATCTCAGAGTCCTGTTGTCTTTGGGGTTTAATCAGCAACCTCATAATGTTTCTGAGTCTGGACTCTCAGCCTAGCCTTGGGCTAGAAGAAAAGAGTCCAAGGAAGTTGCCAAGTAAAAGTGAGTTTATTTAAAAAAAAAAAAAATGTAATACAGATTTCACCAGAGAGAAAGGGGCTCCAGAGTTGGAACGCCCCCATAGTGGGGGCTATGGGCTACTTTTATGGGGGTTTGTGTGGCCCCCATTGGCCCCTCTCTCAGTCTTGGTAGGGAGATAGCTTAGGGTTAAGGTTAGATCTTTAGACTGTTGCCAAGTTTACATAGTGGATCATCTTGATTGGATCTGTGTCACCGAAGTGCCTTGAACTGCCTGGCTACTGCAGTTACCACCTGGCCTTGGAAAGTTTAACATTTTAGTTTTCTTTTTCAAATGACCTCAGCCAGTTTCATTCTCTCCACTTCCTCTTTCTCTCCAGGACCTCAGTGCCTGTCAATCCTTGCCTACTGCACTCCCCTTTCCTTATAGACATGTCTGCATGTCTGTTCTTGACTCAAGTATTATATGGCTATGTATAATCATTCAGAGTCCATAAAGTTTTATGGAAACACAGCTAAGCTTAATCATTCAGCATCTTCTATGACTATGTGTTATGAAAAGAGAACTGAATAATTATAACAAAGACTATAACACACAAAGCCTAGAATATTTAATGTCTACCCCTTATTTTAAAAGTTTTCTGATCTCTGTGACAGAGAAGTTAAAAAATTTGAAAAATGGAATTCAAGTGAACATTAACCTATTCTGTATTTCCATATTTGATTAGCTAAACACTGAGTACTTTTAATGATTAGTTTCAGTTTGTCCTTATAAAACTGTTAGAAAATTTGGTTTATTGTTCATATTTTACAGATGAAATGAGAGAACCTGACTTGTTCAAATTTGCACAGTTAACATTTTCTGGAAATTTTCCTAATTTCATGAGCAAAAATAATACTTATTTTAAAATGCAAACATTTTGGGACTCTTTCCTAAAATTAGATTTTACAAATTTATTGTTTGTGAATTCTTCTATCTTTTCCTGAATCAGTGCAATATGTGTCAGATAGCCTAATGAATTTGATTCCTTCTGCCCTCCAAAAAAGTCATGATCATTTTCTGGAATTTGTCCTCTCTGGTGACCTTTCTTGTTTTCTAATGGTTTACTGTTGGCTGAGGAGGAAACAATCCTGGAATGTCTTTCTACTTTTCCAGATCTTGTTATGACAAACAGTGAAGTTATTCAAACTCTGAGAGGCTACTCAAGGAGAAAGGGCTCAAAGACACAGGAACTGAAAAAGCAGGTCAGGGCTTCTGGGGGCCATGGTACATTAGCCATTCTGAAAGGGCTGGGTTAATGTGGAACATGATGTTGAGAGTAGCTTTTTAGAGAGGAGCCTCGTGATGGCCCTCAACTGCTGACTGAGGTCAGCCCACTGTACTCAGTAACATGCTGCCAGGATCCAGACTGGCTTAGCCTTGAGCAAGGCCTCAGGGGCCCCAGATCCAGGTAACACTGCCAAACTGGAGACCTGTCTTGCCAACAGAATCTATGCTTGTTGCCTACCACAGAATCCGCCTCCATCCACGGTATCTGAGAGATATGTCAGAGGTGGACATCAGAACCACAATCCAAGGCGAAGAGATAAGCGCCCCCATCTGCATCGCACCCACAGCTTTCCACTGTTTTGTCTGGCCTGATGGAGAAATGAGCACAGCCAGAGGTACAAAGCAACCTCATCTTTGGGCTCCCTTCCCAGGAAGCTTCCATTAGATCAGTGGCAGGGAATACCAGGGTTTCTCATACAAGTGCCTGGGGATAGCAGAGTGGTTGGAATTAAGGAAAGTAGGAAAGAACTGGTTAAAGCTACATTTGTTTAGCGTTTCAACTAAAATTTTAATTTTTTATTTGTGTTTGGCACCAGGTATCAAACCTAGCACCATGTGCATGCCAGGCAGGTACTTCTGCTGCTGAACTATCACCCTGACCCAAGATTAAGAAAATATTTGCCAACCATAGTAACAAATAAGTAGAGTGGGGCATGGACTACTATGTAAAGTAGGGTACTAAAATTCAGCTAAATCATCTCTGGAAAGAGTCATACTTATCCAAACTGGACCACAATGCCTGTAAGGAAAAAGACATCCCTGAGTAGACCCTAAGGTTAGTCAAAGGGATAGGTCTCTCATTGACATCTTAGAGGCCAGAAATGGAGATGAACAATGTGCCACTAGGTTTAGAGTGAGGAACACGTCATGACATTATGTCCTGACACGAGGCCTAACACAGTTGCTCATCTCTAAATGTTTTACTTCCTGTTTCCTAAATTGACCTTGTCATCATTTTGACAAAAAAAGTTTCTTGCGTTATGTCTCCTTCCTAGTAACCTTCGTTCTGTCGGATCCTCTATCAATGTCAATACTACCGATACTACTACTCCTGCTACTACTACTACTACTCCTGCTACTAGTACTACTACTACTACTACTGCTGCTGCCACTGCTGCTAATTATAATAATACTAACAATGACAATGATGATAGTAGTGATGACAAGGGATGGGACTGAAAAATATATATTCTGAGGATTCTATAACCTCCACTTTGGCCCAAATCTCTTTTTCCCTGAGATCTTCTTCTCTGGCTCCAGGATGAAGGAAGTAATAAATCCAACAATTCTAGAACTCAGAGTGACTGGGATGAAAAAAGAATATCTTAAATGAATGAATAGCTTCCTAAGTCATCTAGGAGTGTGTTGCCTTGGGGCGAGGTAAAGGCAGGGATCTCTCCTGCTGACATGGGAAACAAACAGCATTCATTATTGATCAGGCCAACTAATTTTGCATGCAATTTGTAGCACAGGCGCGGCATCTGCTTTTAAAGAAACTCATTGAAATGAAGGAATTGGGAAATGTGCTTTTCAGTAGCAGAAGGGGTATCAGCAACATCGTCTCCGCCCGTCTCCTTATCCTTAACATGTGTGTATCTTATCACTTTGTAGAATAAAGATTGCTTCTATGCCTGCTATCTCATTGGATGATCCAACAAAAGCCAGACAGTATTATTCATCTCATTTTACAGAGAAAGGAAGAGAAACTCAAGATCACAAGCAAAATGATATAGCCTTCTAGATATTTATTTATTTATTTATTTATTTATTTATTTATTTATTTGTATGTATTTTAGTACAGGGTCTCTGGAGTCTACAGGATCTCACTACGCTGATCAGACTCGTAGCGATCCTTCTGTTTTCAGCCTTGCAAGAGCTGGGATTACTGGTGCTCCCCACAGTCCCCACTCTCAGCTCACCCAGGAGGTGGGGCTGGCATGGCACCCTGGGGATCAAACCCCAGACTCTGCACTTTGCCTAAGCAGGTGCTTTACTGTGGAGCTATTTAGCTGGTGCAACTTTCTAGTTTTAGATATTACTAAAAGTTCAAGATCTTCCAGTAGAATTCTATTTCCCATTCAATGACCTATTTTCCTCCTATTTCATTAAGGAATTATAAGAGCCTGCTTCCTTTTCTCAGGGTGCTAATATATCCAGTGTGGTTCTGTGAATTAAGTGATGTCTGTATTGGCAGCATTTGATTATGGGCTCCAGGGTTTACAAGACAGTTCACATTTAGAAAATTGTTCTGGTGAAAAATTTTAAGCCTCTTGGTCTGATCAAGCTATTTCCCATATTTGAACTAAGAAAGCATAACAAAGTCTACATTTTATATTTATTCGTAGGGCAACCTGGCTAGAGGCAGCACAAATAACCTGGACTTCCCTTCCCAGTCTAGAATGCCTCTGCCCCCCCAATATGTCTTCTTTGTTTTGCAGCTGCCCAAACAGCACGCATCTGCTACATCACCAGCACATTTTCCAGCTGTACCCTTGAAGACATTGTTGCTACAGCACCACAAGGGCTCCGGTGGTTCCAACTCTATGTGCAGACAGATTGGGAGCTAAACAAGCGAATAGCTCACAGGGCAGAATCCCTGGGTTTCAAAGCTTTGGTAATCACTGTGGATGTACCCATAACTGGCAAAAGGCGAAACAATATTAGAAACCAATTTCATTTGGTGAAGATGTTGAAGATCAAGTTTCCTAGGTCAGCAGAAGAGGTAATAAGGATACCATGCTCAATGCACAAGTGCTATTAGAGACAATGCCCTTCCTTTGTTCCTCATCTCTTCTTGTCTTCCTTTCTACAAGCATTTTTTGAGTCTCTGTGCTATGCCAGACATCTGGGATATAGCAGCTTATAAAGCAGATCTAGTTCCTGCTGCCAGATGAGCAGTACATGATGCCACATCTTCTTACTTAGGTGCTGCCCAACCTGTAAAGTGGGAAAGCCCTGTGGCAACAATAGGAAAGCAAATTAAATATATCATCTAACATTCTCTTCTCTGAAAGGCATACTTAGAAGGCAATAATTCTGAATGGCACTTGTAAATAACTGGTGCTCTGAAGAAGACAGTCACAGGAAGTGTCTGCCCAACCAGCCTGCCCAAATAAGGCCTATCTTGCTGCCTTAAAAACTCAGGAGACATTGTCACTGTATACGTTATCACAACTCAGCAGTTTGCTTTAAACATTATGGCCCTGGGATGTTCTCCAAACTGTCCCAGTTTCATTTGATGATGTGTCAGTAGTAGATATTGGGCAATAATTGATTTATGATTCATTACGTATCGTTTTGTTCTTATTAGTCTATATCTCAAAAACAATATCAAACTGACTTCTAAGTACTTTGCTAATTCATCTCACGTACTAAACATGAATTCCCTTAGAGGTTGTGCCTCCAGACCCTGGAATAAATATGGAGCCAGGACATGACTGAGAAGCCGAAGTAGAGCAAGGTGGGGTGGTAACGCATGTGCCATTTCAGCACTGAGACAAGAGAATCACAGGCTCAAGTCCCACCTGAGCAACTTAGTGAGACCTTAGTTCGAAAAAAAAAGATGGATAGATGAGCCATAGAAAAGAAAGTAGGAAAGAAAGAAAGAAAGAAAGAAAGAAAGAAAGAAAGAAAAGGAAAGGAAAGGAAAGGAAAGGAAAGGAAAGGAAAGGAAAGGAAAGGAAAGGAAAGGAAAGGAAAGGAAAGGAAAGGAAAGGAAAGGAAAGGAAAGGAAAGGAAAGGAAAGGAAAGGAAAGATAGCAAAGAAAAGAAAAGATTAAAGAAAAAAGGAGAAATTGCCGCAGAAATTCTTTATGTAAATTTTTAGGGAAAGGAATGAAAAACTCTGTTGGATTTTGTTGCCACTCTTTTGAAGCCCATAAGTGTCAGCCTTCTAATGTGTCTCACTTTTGGAACAGGTCAAGTAGTCTTGTAGGAGTGTCCAGGACTTAGTTATCTTTTAATTCCCCACAGAAAGATTCCACATCTGACATACAGCATTCTCTCAACACATCCTTCTGCTGGGAGCATCTCTCCAGGATGCGGAGCATCACTAAGTTGCCTATCATCCTTAAAGGGATTCTGACAAAAGAGGATGCAGAGCTGGCAGTGAAACACAAGGTCCAAGGCATCATTGTATCCAACCATGGTGGGAGGCAGCTTGACGAGACTCCTGCTTCAGTAAGTATGGTGATTTCAAAAATGTGGATTTGTGCACGCTGTGTGTATCTGCATCAAGGTGCTCTGCAGCCTGATGAATGGTTTCCTCTTAGAACATGTGTCTCTTTTAAATGTTAAAGAGTACTCATTATTAATAACTCTTTTGATAGCCTAATGGATATCAAACTGTTTTTATAAATTTTTCACACATCATTTCTAAGCCTTGGGAGTGTGTTGCAAGACAGGTATATACCTATTTTACAAAAGGGGATGCTGGGGCTTAGAAATATCAAGTAACTTTCCCAAGTTCAAATAATGGTGCAGAAGGATAGGTTCCATGTTCCAAAGACAAACAGGGGGTCCCCACCTTCTTCAAGATGTGTTTAGATCAAGCTTGTAGGCTCACAGTGAAGAACACATGTACACTCACACCTACATGTTTTTGCATCTGGCATACCTCAGGGAGGAGCATTTCCTCTCTTAAGTTAATAAATAACCATTTTTCATAATAAGAACTAGGGAGGCAGCTCAGTAGAATAAAAGCCTGCCTGACAAGTCCAGAGTTCAATCCTTGGTACTGAAAAAAAAAAAAAAAAAAGAATATAATAAAACAAAAACTGGCCTAATGCATCCTTCATTAGTATCTAAGCACGCATGCACTCTCTTCCATACCTCATATATTCTACATACAGTTTAAGGCAAAGAAAATTAAAAGGGAAACTGTAAAAGAGTCTTTACAAAAGGGTTAATTGTTTATTAGTTTTCATGGAAATATACATTTGTTATCTCTTTTTAACAAGTTATTCTATTACTGCTTGACTTATCTGAAGAAAATACAAGGGAGAATTTTCCTCTTGCTTTTGGTCTTGATATTACATAAGTAAAAGCTATGAAACATACATAAAAAGAAAACAATAGCAATCACTTCTATTTTTCTCATCATTAATGTCAATATTGTGGTACTTCTTACCACAATTCTTGATGTAAATATAACTAAGTTGGAAAATTAAGCATAATATTTTATACTTCTTTTCATTTAAAAATTATTGGAAGCATCTTTTGTTTCAAAATAAATGCTCTTCTTATGTTTAACAATATATTCTATGATAGAAAGTTTGTATAACAAATGTATTGTTTAACATTTGTATCACTTCCACTTTAATTGTTTTGAAAAACAAACACATCCATGAAAATCTTTAGAGCTACAATCCCTACTGCATTCTCAATTGTTTCTTTAAGATGCATTCCAGGAAGTAGAAAGTCATCAGGAGCTGCTGCCACGTTTTTCAGACACTTGACTGAGAGGTTTCAGGTGCCTCCTCACTTTCACGGATGGCTTTCTGGTAGAGAACAGGTAGAAGAATGGCAGGTCCCTGGGGAGGGCAAGGGACACACCTATCCGTGTCTCTCTGATCAGGGCTTGTTGCTGGAGTCAGGCCTCCTACTTCCTGTTCCACTTCTTGTCCTGTGGCCTAAGAGTAAAGTGCGTGTGCAGGATACATGCTAAGCTCTCCCACCCAACTTATGCAAGAATGCCCACGAGCCCATCGCTCCACCTCTCGCACACCCAGTAATTGGTGGAATGGGGAAGGCAAAAGAGCATAGCACAGCCGGTGTCGTCCCACATGTGCCTATCAAATAGCAGTGAAAGCAAGGAAGATCCTACCATTGGTGAACAGCAGACTGAGCAGAAGATGGCTTTTGAAAGCCCACTAATTCAGATGATTTACTATAGGCTTCAGGCTCGCTGTAATCAAGACAGCTAGCCCTGCTCCTTTGGAAAGAGTGGACACCGAGAGTATGAAGAGGCAGACTTATACTCCAATTATTCTGGGAAATGCACCTCAGCAAGGGCACAAACTGTAGAGAGGAGTTCTCGTCCCCCACTTGGCTGGTCAGTATTCTCAGATCTTTGGCATAATACTCAAACCAGATGACACCCAGCGATAGCTCTTTAGGAAGGAACCAAAAACCTTAGTATGATAATTAATATTTTGATACATTATTTAAAAAAATCGAATATTGGCCAGGTGTGGTGACACACACTTATAGGGCACTTGGGAGGCCAAGGCAGAAACATCGCTGTGAGTTTGAGGCCAGCCTGCACTACGTAGTAAATTCAAGGTCACTCTGACATGTACAGTGAGTTTCTGTCTCAAAATTTTTTTTAAATTTAAAAATAAAATATTAGAAATTGAAAATTAACATAAAAGAAATATAAGATGAACAAAAATGTTGGATTTTAAAATAAAGAATCTGTCCCTACTCTTGCAGAACCCTGTCATCTCACCTGAATCTTTGCCTAAGGTCACACAAAGCTCTTGTTTATTCAGATAAACTCTTGTGTCATGGTCCAGTTTGTCACTTGATTAATGAAAAACGTATTTTATTTACTTATCATTTTTCCAATGGTTTTGCTGGTTCCTTAGGTTTTATACCAGTGGTAATGACCTCTTCTCAACAGATTGGTGCCATACTATGATAGCAATATTGTGAGTGCCCATCTCCCTGTTAAAACTTTAAAATCTATTATTTGTATTTTTTAAAAATTATTCTAGTTATTTGTGTATTTGATATAGGCTCTCACTACCCATCCTGGACTCATACTGATCCTCCTGTCGCAGCCTTTCCAGTGCTGGGGTTACAGGCATGCACCCATACCCTGGCTCAGTGGCCAGCACAGTGGCATAGCATGTAGTACTGGAGATCAAACTTGGATCCTTGTGCATGCCAGGCAGGAATTTAGACCTAGAGTTGGTTTGTTTTTCTACAGTAGGGTCTCACTTTGTAGTTTAATGTAGCTTTGAGCTCATGTTGTCTAGACTTTCTTCAAATTAGTGGCCATCCTCCTGTTTTAGTCATCTGAGTGCTGGGATTCCAGGCATTTATCCCTACACCCAGCTTTAAAAAAATACCATTTTCTATGTAAATCCATATCTAACATTTCAATGTTTTATCCTGGAACCCACACGTAGGGTAAGTCAGCTGTTATCTTCATAAGCCTAACAAACTCATGAACTAACCTAAAATGAACTCTAAAACCACACTGCATCCTAGGCTGAAGTTCACTCCTTATTCAATTTCTGAACTTAGCATCAACTTCATTGTCTACTTGGCTACACAAATTTGTACAAATACATTTATGTCTTTTCCCAACGTCGCGGAAACATTTAAAATAATGTATGAACCTGAATTCCTCTGGTTATCCCATGTAAACCTGAAGTATATTAATTTATCCCTTCTACTTTTAAATTAACCCACTAGGTCCTTTTCTCCATGGTTTGTATTCCTACTTAATCTCAGCGCAAGGATCTGGTTCTAGTGGAGTTCTGATTATATTTTTATTACAGCATAAAGCCCCTAGGGTGCAATTTTCTTTTCTGGTATCCTTAGGAGAAGCAGAGACACAAACCCTGACGTAATTCAGAGCGATCTTTTCCCAGAGCCCATTCCCTGGGTGGGGTAGACTGATGTAATGCACCTCATAAAGTTGGAGGCCAGGGGGCTGGGCATGACCTGGTGACTACAGAGCTTCAAGGCTTGGTTAGCCTTCGTGGCAGAACTAGAGACAGTTAACTTACAAATTTCAGTGGAGAAACTGGGCCAGAGTGACAGTTTGTGCGTATTTTGGCTTTCAAAAGCTTAAGCACAGCGCACTGTTGGTCCTGCCCTACTTCCTTTCATCAGATAAGCCATTAGTGGGATAAAGGCTAGTTGTTCAGACACCAAGGCTTAAGGATCGACATGTACAGCACAGTTTCCCACCACAGCAGTGTACAGGCCCTCAGGTCAGGTCCTGGCTGGTCACACTTGTTTTATTAAAGAAGATTTAATCCCTAAGCAGTGGAGGACATTTATAACTATGCCACCTAATAAATAGATGCAGTAGAAAAAATAAAGTGTCAGCGTGTTCTTTAATGTTAAAGTAATTATTATACTTTTGTGTTCTATGTATTTAATTTAGGGTCTCCAGAGTCTCACTACATAGATCAGACTCTTAGTGATCCTCCTCTTTTCAGCCTCCCAAATGCTGGGATTACAGGCATGTGCTACCTCACCCTGTCTCATTTGCTGGCTCAGGGTGCCCTGAATGCCAGTCCCTATGCCTGCCTAAGCAGGCGCTTTAGTTCAATGAGCTATATGGCTGGCTCCAAAGTAAATGAATGAAAAGCATTCCTTTTATATATGAAGAAAACCCAAGCATCTCTTCCACCCTGCAGGCATTTAAATGAGGGTCAGTGGAAAGGTAGACTTGTACTGGAACAGAAAACAGCAGAAAGGGGAATCTGTGGAATGTCCCTGAATCTGCTATAAGAATGTCACAAGCATGAGAAGGGAAGGAAGTGTGAAGAATATAACCCCAGCCTGGATTTCCTGATCCTATACTACACTGAGAAGACACCCAACCCATGCCCCTTTAATATCAAAACAGAAATCCTTGCAGACATGTGTATCTGTCCTCTTTTCAGATTGATGCTTTGGTGGAAGTGGTGGCTGCTGTAAAAGGGAAAATTGAAGTGTACATGGATGGTGGGGTTCGAACTGGCAACGATGTGTTGAAAGCTTTGGCTTTAGGAGCTAAGTGCATTTTTCTTGGGAGACCAATCCTGTGGGGTCTTGCTTGCAAGGTAAGAATGTTCACATAAGAACCAGTGGAAAGATATAGAGCCTTTCACTCATTTTCATGCTTTTCTAATTTCCCCCTCTCACTCACAAATGTTTTCCAGGATTCTGCAAAGTAAATATTATTGACCAAACTCTTCATGGTCTTTCTTAAGCATGTCTAAAACTTTTAGTAGCTCTCATCCCCACCTATTTCTATTTGCTTTCCTTTATTTCCAAAATGATTTGAATTTCTTAGATATTCCCATCTTCCTGCAACAACTCTGACTTGATCTACAATCTGTACCCAGCAAATGGATAGAATGTTCCAGAAGGCACTTGTGCCCCACTCTTTCTATCTCCGGAACAGGGTGAACATGGTGTTGAAGAAGTCTTAAATATTTTAAAAAAAGAATTTCACAGTTCCATGACCCTTATAGGTAAGTTCTTAAATGTTTTTTTTTTTTTTTTTTTTTTTTTTTTGTCTTTTTGAGACAGGGTCTCGATATGCAGTTGAGGCTGGCCTTGAGCTCACTTTTGTAGCCCAGGCTGGTCTTGAACTTGCACCAATCCTCCTGCCTCTGCCTCCCAAGTGCTGGGATTACAAGCGTGAGCCACCATGCCCGGCTATGTTCTTAAATGTTTTCTGGATTTGGATCTTAAAGTAAAAGGTGTGTAGAACTGGAGTGGCAGCTGTCCCTTGTAGCTAGACCTTCCCTGGCTACATAGAAGTGAGAATAGGAAAGAAGTGTTTTAGATGAAAATCAAGCACTGTGGTCTGTGGTTGGAAACCCAGAACTTCCCTTAAGTTTTTTGATCCCTGAGACTCAGTCTGACTCTGAACTCCTGTTTCTGCTAAACTACTTCCACTAACAGCCTGTCTCTAGATCCATGCATGTTGTTTTCTGTCCCAGTCAATCAATCCAAGCAAACAGCTCAACCCTTTACCATGTTTCTATATTTTCAAAAATAGTCTCTCTTGAGTTACATTTTTGTGGACAATACATTTTGCTAATAATTGGTTTGGGGCAGTTAAGATGAACATATAACAAATGTGAAAGAAATTCCAGTTCAAGAGCCACAGCCCATTTTACATTTTTGCAGTCTTCTCACAACCAGTGTTTCTCATTGTCTGCTCAAGCCTATGACTTCCCAGGCCCACACCACCTTGTTAGTTCCCATGTCTTCCTTCACTTTTCAGTTTTTGTCTGAAGTGATTCGCTTCCATCAGTGTGTTATAATCTCTGCTACGGGATCATTTTACATATTAACTATGATCAACTGAAGCAAGGTCTCCTCCTTTGACAGAAATTTTCCTTACAACTGGGGTGCTCCATCACCTACACTGTCACTGACTGAGTATATTCTTGTCCATGCCCTTGTGCCTTATTAGAATTGAGATTAAGTTCAGGGATATCCATTGTTTATGAGAGGTGATTATTTTTCAAAGCTGGAATCAAAATTTTGTGTTTGTACCTGACCTTTTGATATGAATGTGCTAAAACTTGAAATAGACTTAGAATTGTAAAGTATTTATAATTTCCAGAGCAGTTAGGTTCACATTATTCGTTCTGAACAGATAACAGTTGGCCAAGTAAGTACTATGATCAGAGATGTGTTCCTATGTTATCATCTGAACTCTTTAATGACAGAAAAGAGCTTTATAAATGTGTTGTTCTTTCAGGCTGCAGGTCAGTTGCTGAGATCAATCAGGACCCGATCCGGCTCTCCAGGTTGTCATCACTATGATTTCCCACTACTGCTTTCCTATCATCTGTCAGATGTTGCTCCCCTCATAAATTCTCTTCTGAAACAAAACAACAACAAAAACAACAGAGACTGGGCATGGTGGCATGTGCTGGTAATCCTAGCTCTTGGACAGCTATAAACAGATAGATCACTATGAGTCTGATCTAATAGTGAGACCCTGAACACTCTGTAAAATAAAACAAAAGCAAACAAAAATGCCAATAAAATGGCAGGCAAACAGAGATTGCAAAAGTTAGGAAATTATATTTTTGTGCATCCTAATTATTTCTGTGAAATAACTATGGGTTTTCAATTCTGTACAGAACAGCTATACATATATGATCTTACACAATAAAAATTGTATTCGTACATCTTGTTTCTGTCTTCCCTTGTTGTTAAGACAAATACTCAACACCCAAAGTAAAAGGGGAGAAAGGTTTATTTAACTCATAGTTTGTAGAGGTTTCAGTCTGTAACCAGCTAGCTCCAAGGCAGGGTGTCATGGCTTACAAACATTGTAGAAGACAAGCAGTTCATGGCTGAGAGAAGGTAACAAAACAACAAGGAATGACTACAGCTCTTTTTATCCTTTTTGTCTTATCCAGACTACTTAAAGTGGACAATATTTATACCTTTAATCCCACGGCTCTTAATCCTAGTATTACATGATGAATCAATTCCGGTGCCATACAAATTAAATGCAGCCACTTCTGAAAAAGCCAATCCTATGAGCTCATGAGGCTTTGGAGGGACATGTAAACACAATCTTAGCACCTTATCTATAAATAATAGAGAAAACTTCCAGTTTATCTCACCTAGCCAAAAATTGTTTCAGGGAATGTTAGTATGGGAAATAGCAAATGAGAAAACACTTAGCTGCTTTTGCTTAGCTCAACTAGATGCATGGAGTATATAAATTAACATATCTAGAAAGAGAAAATGAGGCATAGCGCTATTAGACAGCTTTGCTTACCTATAAATAGAATGGACTCAGAACCCAGGAATCATAGAGTGGAATATCTATACAGACTATCAAATCATTAATTATTTTGATTCTTCTGATTTTTCTTAGAATAAAATGTCTTAAAATCGTGGGCTATGGGGCTGGGGAGATAGCTCCGAGGCACAAGTGCCTGCTGGGCAAGTGCAAGGTTGTGAGTTCGAACCCTGGTCCCACAAAAAAAAAAAAAATCGTGGGCTAGTAATGAGCTAGTGAGTGGATTATGTTTTTGTCCATCTTATATATGTCTATGAGAGACCTATGGAATTTTGTGCTCTTGAAAGATCTACATCTACATCATCTCTCGGTGTATATTTATGCATGTATGTATATATACACACAAATATATAAGATTTCCTCAGAGAGGTGTGTATGTAAGTTATTCCCCAACACAAATAATTTCTACATACCTACATGTGTGTTTGTAACAAAAAAGCTACCAGCTATAAATCTTATTGTATCAAGCAGGAAAGGACAGATGAACCAATGGACGGAAAGGAAAACTAGAGCAGTTATACTACTTAGAAGTATATTAGATACTTCGTGCATTAATAGTCATTGAAAAGAGGCTCTGAAGGCTAGGTGAGATGTCATTGTTAACAACTCAATAAAACTTATAAAACAAGTTGACCATGTGGTGGTACGCACCTATAATCCCAAGGCTTAGGAGGCTGAAACAGGAGGATCACTATGAGTCTGATCTGTGTAGTGAGACCTTATAGACCCTGCACTAAAATAGATAAGAAAAGAAGTTGACCATAACCCTAGTGTCAGATGCTACATTTTTATTCTGATTCTTGATTAGGATGATGCTATAGTTACTTTGTGGATAAGGAAGAGTCTTTAAGAAAGATGGGAAGGGTCTTGGGAGGAAAGCTGGTATACTAGTGGTGAAACTCTAGAGCCATATTTTCCTGCAGTTGCATTATGAAATTGGAAGCCTGACTGACCATGGGTCTTTTTTTGTTGTTGTTTTGTTTTGTTTTGCAGAACCAGGGATTGAACTCAGGCCCTTGCACTTGCCAGGCAAGCACTTATTCTCCTGAACTATCTCTCCAGCCCCAGCCATGGATCTTGAGGTTGACTTTCAATGCTGTAAAAAAAAAAGGGGGGGCCATTTTTGTGCCTTGGGAAGACGTTGACTCCATATCTTTGTCCATTATTGGTCCTATAACAAAATACCTATGGCTAGGTAATTCATGAACAATAAAAATTCATGCTTCTCACTTTTGTTGGCTAGGAAGTCCACCGTAGGGTGTCATCAGCACGTTTAGTGTCAGTGGGAGGCCTAGTCTTTGCTCGAAAGTTGGAATCTTATTTCTGAGTTCACCAAATGCTGTTTCCCACACGGAAAATGGACAGTAAGATCCAGATAGTTTGCTTGAAATCTTACATAAGTAATTCATTCTATTGGCAAGGGCTCTGTTATTACTTAGGTCACTTTCTAAATGTCCCACAACTTAATATTGCACACTGGATATTAAGTTTTGATATGTGAATTTAAAGGAACATACTCAAACTCTATGACTCCACCAAATCAAGAAAGGATATCAAGAAACTATACACACTACCTCCACTAGACACAAAAACCTTAATAGATCAAACATTAAGGCCTCAAACTCTGCCACTAATAAAAGAAAATATGGAGGAAGGCTTTGGGACTATAGTCTTATCAGTGATTTTTTCTATATAATTCCAGAAGAACATGAAACATAGACAAAACTTGACAAATAGAATTACTATGGAAAACTGTTCTTCATAACAAAAGAAATATTCAACAGTAAAGAAGCACACTATGGAATGAAAGAAAACATTTCTGAACTGGTCACATAATAAGGGATACATTTCTGGAATATAAGAAACTTCAAATTTCAACAGCAGCAATAAATAAATAAAAAGTTTAATTACAAAATGGCAAATGAATTTAATTACAATTTGACAAAAGATACAGCATTGCCTTTGCATGTCTCTATATTATGAAATGGTCAGTAAGCTTATATAAAATATTGTAAGTAACTAATCATAAAGAAATATAAAACAACACTGTATGATCATCTCACCCTACTCAGAATAGCCATTATCAAAAGAGACAAAATCTGAAAGCCCATGAAAATGGAAAGGGTGAGTTCTCCTACATAGTAAGTGTTGTGTTTTGGAGTTTTTGCAGGGAGAACAATACAATACAGGGCACATTTGTAAGGTTACTTTACAATCACCCAAAGAATCACAACACATATAAGAGTGCGTATGCCAGATGGCACCTTGATTCTGAGTTTCTAGTATCTTTCATGAGCCCAGCTGAAAACCTAGAGCTCATAACAATGCCTTCTACAAGTCCAAGTGGAGGCCTCCAGCCTGTGACAATGTCTCAGGTAGGCCTGCTTCACAGATATACACAGGAAAGGCCGAAAGGTCAGTGCTGCAAGACAGAAAATCTATGTCAGTAGGGTGAAGTATCTGTGCTAGCAGGCTGAGGGATCTGAAGTAGAACCAGGAAACAGCACCCAAGGTAAGAACCAGAGCTCTCAAAGAAAGTTCCACAGCCTTCCTCAACAACTGTGAGGTCTTAAGCTCCTTCAGCAATATGGAAAGCTAAGTTCCCATCAGGAAAGCCAACATGACAAAGTTTCTCCACAAGGCTGATTAATGAATCATCTTCAACTCCAGAGCCAGAAAGCGATGCTCAAGGTGAGGATCAGAACTTCCCCCACATGAACTGTAACCATTCTCTGTGACAGTGAAAATCCTGAGTCCATCCTCCAAGAGCATCCAAGTTCATCACAGAAAACAGCATGACAAGGTCCTACAGCAGTATAATCGAAGAGATCCAGCAGCTTCCAAGAGCTCCAACAGCTTCTCTGAACATCCTTCCTAACAGGCTCTCCGATAGCTTCTCCAGTTCTGACCCTTATGCTTCTGGCAACAATTCTCAAGGGGGATTCTGCTATTCAGCATCATGCTAGTTCAGTTCAGCTGAGTGTAAGAAGTTGACCACCAGTTAAACATCCACTACAGTGGGAAAGTAAATTAATAGCCATTATAAAAAATGATGTGACATTCGTTCAAAAATGTTATAAATGCAACTATCATAAGATGCAGCTACATGTTACATGTTCAATAGAATCACCATCAGTATGTTCTGAAGCATCTGCATGTGGATGTTTATGTAGCATTGTTCACAAAAACCAAGTTATAGAATCAATTTAAGGGCTGGCCAGATAGCTCAGCAGTCTAAAGCACCTGTTTCAGGGACTGGGGTCTAATCCCTGGCATGCAGTGCCAGCCCCACTCCTTGGGTGCTCTGAGATGGCAACCGAGACTGGACACAGTGGTACACACCTGTCTGCAATCCCATCACTTGGGAGGCTGAAAACAGGAGGCTCGCTATGAGGCCAATCTCAGTAGTACGATCCCAGACTAAATACATTGAACAATAATAATTTAAAAAATTTAAAAAGTTGATCTCAAAGAGGTAAGATTATGATAGAGGTTACCTGAGCCTGGGAAGGATACAAAGAGAAGGATGGACAGAGAGTGGTTAACAGGTAAAGGGGTATAGTTGAACAGGAAGAACAATGGCTAATGTTCTATAGCATAGAATAATAAGCAGCTGACAAAAATTAACCAAAACTGCCAAAACAGCTAGTAAAAATATATTTAACACTCCTAACATGAAGACATGACTAATATATAAAGTGGAAAATATACTAATTGCCTTAATATGGTTATTATACATTATGCTCATATATTGAATTGCTACACTGAACCTCATGAATATGTACAATTACTATGTGTCACTTAAATATAAAATTACATTTAAAAAATGTTATGTGATGTTAACTTGACTTGTGCACTACTACAAGTGGCCTTAGGAGTTATTTTTACTTTGACTTACCAAATCAAGGCCAGAGGAAAAAAAATCCAGAGGGAAACATGAAACAAGCCTACTTTATTTGTGGTCATGATGTATTAGGATATTACAGATTCCTATGGTTTATTGCCTAAGGTCTATTCTGTGAAGGTCATTGGCTTCTAAAGAAAAGCAGCCAGAAAGAATTTCAAGAGAAAATGTTCAAGGACTCTGGAAACAAGATGAAAGTGAACCATCCCACTGCTTTACAGCAAATAAACAAGGAGAAATCTTTTGGTGATTGTCTTAGTTACTTTTCACTCGTTGCTGGGACAAATACCCGACACTCAAAATGAAGGAAGGAAAAGTTTATTTAGCTCACAGTTCGTGGAGGTTTCAGGCTGATCCAAGGCTGAGTGGAGCAGGGCAGAGAGCATCCAGTTCATGGTGGCAGAATAGCAGCAAAATGGTGGCAGAGGCAGCCAGTCAATCAGGGCAGCAGAGCAGCAGCAACAGCTTGAGTCTGTCTCTCTGCCTCTCTTTATATTACATCCAGGCTCTCCACCTTAGCCTCCGCTTTAGGCTACACCCATAATCCCAGAAGTACTTCGACTCATAATCTCATCAGTACTAAATCAGATAATCCCAGGGATCATGGATCAAGTCTCAAACTCTAAAAGAGCCCGCCCCTTGACTCATGAGGCTTTGGGGGGACAACTAGACATAAACAATAACAGTGATGTAGACGTTCTTCTTAATGGCTGAAGAGTTAAACTATTTTCAAATACTAAAGTCTGAGAAATACTCTGTTACCTAGGAAACCCCAAGAACATGGGCTCTGACAGATTCATGTACTAGAGAACTATAATGCCCATCCATTTCCTGTAGGACATGGCCATACCTCGGTGGGTTTTGCTTTTCTCTGGCCAGTTTCCTGACCCATATACTCCTGTCATCCTTTGGGAATCGGCATCACATACAGTGGGGATGTTGTGCTGTGTACAATTTTATGTTTTGAACCTATTTGCCACCCAGCAGAAAAGTTTAACCGCGAGGTATGAAAAGTAAAGCTACATTAGTATGCTGCACTGTGAAAGGCTTAAACCAACAGCTTCTGCCATTGCCAGTTCTGCCAATAACCTACTACGATTATGGAATATTGGACTATGTATACAACTACTTTCTCTTAGTTGAATGAGAAGAATTTTTGTATCAATAATGACTAGAATAATTATCATGTCTGCATCCTGTACTTTGAATAACTGCTGCGACAACAACAACAGGCATTGTATATTAAGAATTATTTTATTGTTTAAATTTAACACGGTTCTATTACATATTTTCATCATCAGATCAGTTTAGATTAATACATATAGGTATATAAGATTGATCAAACAATTAAACATTAACCCTTCTAAATCAACATTATTATTTTTTTTCTTTTCTCCTTTCTTTTCTTTGAAATTTGACATATTGCATATTGTCTTCACAATCATTCTACAGAGTACAGTGTGTTGGCATGACCCACCTCCCTATTGATGTTGCTTAGAAAAAAAAAAAAAAAAAAAAAAAAAAA